>JAMKCH010084120.1:0-10902 GCA_023653785.1 Ophioderma brevispina
TACATCTTGCAGTTACTGTCCAATTTCCCTATTCACTGTGCACGGAGTGCATTCAATAGGCCCGTGACCTTTCATGCGTACTCTGTGCTTTAACGGCTATGACATGAGAAAACTCACGCGTCGTTGCGAGAAAAGTGCTCCAGGGATTGTCCTTTTGGTAAAGCTCTAATTGTAGAATATATTATCCTCAATACCATATGGTGAATTTTATGTTAAAGAACATTCAGAAAAATCCGAAAATTGTTAAGTTTATAAAGAGTGGTATTTTGGTAGGGTATAAATGCTAACTCTTGGCAACAATCACCATTGATTGTAGGGCAGATTCAAGAAAGCGCCATGGACAAACGGTTAGACCTATACTCTTTTCGTAGAAGCTGACAACGAAGATATCTTATTCTCACCTGGTGAATGTTTTTGGTTGACATACGGTGCTGAAAAGATCCGAAACGACCCATTTCTAACAAGGCTTTCAACATGTGTAAAACAGTGGCCTACTTGCGCCAATGTTCATGCACACATTGTGTGGGTAATGCGCTCATCCATAGCATGTCATTGATCAGTGATTGGATGGTTGCCCTGTGAATTGGGAATCATAACATACTATCACACTTTTGAATGGATTCCTGTCACAATGATTTGGTTGGGTGGGCAATAGTTCTAGGCCCCGTTTACAGTGGGCACTAACTGCACTATGACGGTCCCATGCCGTGAAATTTTTTCCGGCGTTATCACACACCCCGATTTAGATAGGGCTATTTTTTTTCACAAAAACTTATCCTCGTTCACTGATAAATAAACTTTGAGCTTCTGTGCATTCAATTTACTAGCTGTGACCGCATATTTCACATCCTTTATTCTAACATGAACAAAACTCTGAAAGGAAAATTGTTTGCAGACTGTGACCTAACGTATTTGTGCAGAACCATAACCAATAACTTGCTGCGTAACCCCAATTCTATTCACTGCCTTCGCGTTTGTTAGAAGAATTCGAACACCGATGGTATTCATTCATCACCGACCTAACACATCAAAAAAAGTAACTCCCCTCCCTGAAACTACTTTGTCTGTCAAGTTTCAGACAATACACATCGTATATACATGTACATTAAGGGATATAATCGGAAGCGGTGTGGTTTATTTACGCGTATGTTGACACCCCTCTATTGCGGCGATCGACTGAGTATTGTTGAAGGTATGCCCACTTGGACCGAACAACCCCCTCTGGATTTCCCAACCCACTGGCGAGTGCCGCAATTGTGTGCAAAAGTTTTTCTATGGCGGTTGACCTGCGCACGTGTGATGAAATTGCGATTTATTATTCCGTATTGAATACGTGTTTACACAATGTGGCACTCGACGACCTCTACAAGTGTTGTAGTAAACCCAATACAGCTGTCTAAAAAAGTGGTACATCAGAAAAATGTTAAATAAAAATATGACTTTCAAATAAGTCAATCAACCTGCTTAATGTAAAGAATCAGACTGGGCTTTTCAAACTAGGTGTATGTTCATCTATATTTTTCCTTTCAATCATTTCCAATTCCCCCCCCAGAGATATTATCATGTTTTATGCGATACCTAAATCTATTGTGTGCCACTTTTATGCAAGCTGAGTTTGTTTCAGTACTGTGCCAATGCTCTTGAAGGCTAACAAAAAATTGCAACTTGGCACAGAAACAAAACTCAGCTTAAAGTAAACAGGAAGTTTAGTTTTCCTTGACACAAGCTTTAATATCAACATAATCAATTCAATGATAAATATTTTCTTTTCATAAATATAACCAAATACAAACATGAGTAGATAATCATTCCCGGCGAAGCATCCAAATTGGAAGACTGCCTCCAATTTGGATGCCTCTAGGGAAAGATTTTCTACTACTATGTTTACCCAAAAACCTAGAGAGTTACCAATAGTTTCAAATCAATACAAATATTTATGCACCATTTCAGTGAAAACGAGTTTTAAATTCAGTACAAAATTAATTATCTCAAACCATCAACCTGAAAAGTGGCACAACACTTAATTTTTGGGTTTCCCGCGGTTAAACTAGCGTTATCTTTCGAGTGAAAGAAGGCGCATGACCATTAAAACAAAAGTTATTGTAAAGCCTGGTGTTTTTTACTTCATGTGATGCACGACCTACTAACGTTGAGATGCCATACGTGAAAAAAAAAAATGGTTTTTCCATGGTGGCCATTTTTTAGGACGGCTGTGTAGAAAAAGAAGAAGAGTTAAGTCATGCAGATAAGGATTGCACTGAGTTCAATCTGTAAAACAGGATGATTGTAAATAGGGTGGCTTCCCAACTGACAGATACTTTTAGGGGGGAGGGGAGTTACTTTTGTGGTTAGGAAGCCAGCCAGTATGAGCAAATCCGTTTAACTGACTGGTGACTGATGACGGACCTGATGCCGTGGCGTTAGGAAAGTTGTGCCTATACGATCATTATAACGTTCTTGACCAATTCAAAGAAACACCTTATTAGCCCTACCTCGTGAAAAAAGCTTACAGCTGGGTCGGGCATGCGTGATCGCGGCAAGGTAAAAGGATTTTTACGGCCACTATAATCGTTTTACTATGATAAAACAATACAAGAATAAGGCTCTTCTTTAAATTACCAATTACAAACCGTCAAGTACCAAGCACCCACTTTGAATGTAGTCGATTTCGGACATTCTTACAACATGTGTCAGTGGGCGATATGGGTGCATTATTTGCAAACAGTCAGGGCTGGTCGAGCGGTCCCAAAAACCAGTTTCGCCCATGCGACCATTCGGACTCAATATCCAATTCGGTCCAGTCAGTTCGGTCTCACGGAAATTAGGACAACGGGAATCGGTCCCATGAGAAAAAACCGCATGTTAAACAATAACGTGCGTTGTAACCCACTAAAACCTTGGCTAAACATTATACGAATCATGATCATACTTAAAGATATTTCAATTGTAGTAATGTAAAAACAAGCATGAGTACTCATTATAGAGACACACTCAGGAAAAAACTTAGCTCCGTCAATTTGGATAATTTTAGGCGTGTTTTAGTCTATTCTACAGTAGGTTTTGCAAAAATTATAAATTTCTTAATTTTAATTTGTTGAATGTTGTGTCATTTTTTGGTCTATAAATAAAGAAAAAAATGTCATGTGATAATCATTTAGCATTAATTCATCTTACCTATTGGCACTGTGCCGTTTGGAAAGGAACGAGGACAGTATACCGTATGAATTGTGTCGAATGCAAAAAAACAGAATTATATATATTTGTCATGCATTTTGTGAACAATAATGTAACATTACATTAGAATAGTATGTATTGGCGTTTTTGTTTACAACTTTAACAGCAGGGCCATAGCGGAAGCGGTTCCGGTCATCCAAACAATAGGGGGAAAAGCAAAAAACCATGAACAACAAAATAATTTATATTGAAACAAATAACAGTAACATCTTTGGGTTGGTAATGATTGTCGTATTTATGGGTAATACATTACTACATGTATTAGGATACATTACATGGATCACCTAAAATTAGTACTGTGACTTTAATGGTTACTTAGTTCACTATTAGTGCTTACTCTAGTATATTGTGAAAGGCCCTGGGGATATTTCAACGAGGCTCGCAATAAGCTAGCAACAAACAAATGGTATGTAACCCGTATTGTACATACTGACCCTGAACACATAACGGATGATTATAATTAAATCGATTGAAAGCCCAGGTCAAAAAATCATTCAGCCATTTTCTTGACCACAGCCACTCTCAAAGCAAAATTTTCCTCGATGGGAGAGAGGAGAGACTCGCAATAGGGGGCCCATTATAAGTTGTGTTGATTAAAACAAAAAACAGGGGGAAAAAACGACTACGATTATTCAGTGTACCCAGAAGTAGCAGAAAGAAAAGAAGAAAAAAATGGAAACCCTAATAAGCTTAAATATTTAAAAAAAAAAAAAAAAAATGCACGTGTGTTTCATTTGGGTCCGAATGGGCATGGGGAACCGAATTGACGGATATTGAGGCCGAATTGCTGTGATATTTTACTGAGACCGAAATGTACGTGTCTTTCCATTGGGATCGCATGGATGTGGGAACGAATTGACGTGGGACCGATTTGACCATCCTGAGACCGAACTGGGACCGAAGTAAGATTGGAAACGGAACTTCCGAACTGACCGAACGGACTGGGACAACAAACGTAAATGCAAGGTTACCGTATTTGTAAAGGGATTTAAAACAATTATTCTTGACTATAAGGTGAGAGGAAAGCAAGGTTGTAATTTCATCTGGACTATTATGTGAGATGAAAGAAGGTAATTTCAATCTTTTCCGCCGTTATCGATACCTCAAAATTGCTTTTATGGAAAGAATTAGTATTCGGCCACAGGCTACGAATCGGCAACGTTAACGGAATAATAAACCACCGCATGTAAAATGGAAGACGTCGTGACTCATGAGTAAGATGCATCTCAGTATGGTAGAGCCTGTTCAAGTGTTACTTTTGAGTTCTGTTGGGCAATAGTGACAACTTTATTACAGGCGGGAGGAGAGAGAGCGTGTGTACGAGCGGTTAGGGTGCTGCCTCTGGCGCAAATTACCATCAAAATTTTTTTCCCGGGTTCGTAATCCCGGTGGGGTAGTAGGCACTTGTGGGATTTTTATTCGGTGGTACTATCAATTCTGGATGTGATCTGTATACCAGTATTGAGTAAATACAGAATACCGCTCTCCCTCCATGGTTCACTTGGAATTGGAATTGGGCAAAGGGATCATGAACGAATCCCGTCCTTCGGAGGGGAAGTTAAGCCGTCGGTACCGTGTACAGAGAGTCACAACTGTTACATGTACATCGCCGTTCAGTGTCGAATAAGAGTAGGGGGTAAACCCCCTGACTGTTCCCAATCCGCCCCAGCCTCAAATAGCGGGTCATGTTAGGAGCGTCCCGTATCATGGATACACGCGGCCCCGGATCAGCACACTAGCTGAAACAAATCCTGACACCACCACAAAGCCATTACAAGACTTGTGGATACAGAGCAAACAAAAATTACCATGTAAAAATTAAGTGTAGCAGAGAGGCAAAGGGTCACGTTGTTTCAAAGACAACAAAAACAGAGAATATTTTAACGTGTCATTTTAAACATAAAAATGATTACATAAAGAGTAACACAAAATTCCAAAATCAGTCACCTGCAAAGTGCCCCGTTTGATGTGACACCATTCACATATACATTTCCAAGAAACCGACCAGCTATACTAGCGACAGCTAGCTTGTTTGGAGTGTTTATATGAAAATTTAGGGAAAACCGGTGCCGATCATGGGAATATTAAAAAAACCAGTGGATTTTTATAGTAATCTCAGCATTGCAGTGGTACCATACCCGTACGTCCCTAGAGGGGAAGAAATGACTTACCAACTGACGATCACCGAAAAAAGAAGAAGAGAAAAAAAAAGACCGGTGGCGCAATTTGGGCTTGTCAGGATATAGGAGCAAATTCGACCCTAAACATAAGGCAAAGGGTCCGCTCCATGATTATTGAAAAGTGGAAAAAAAAAAATGGCATTAGGATTTAAGGGATATTGCATGTCCCTAACGTCCCTTAATGCCAATTTTTGCCATTATAAAATCACGGAGTGGACCCCTCTAGATCTAAACAAAGAGAAATTACGCAACTTCCCTTTTTCGCGCACCAACAGGTGATCGTCAGGTTTGTAGTCATTTTCCGAAAAGAATGTTAGGGATATAGGTCGATGGACACCTTAATTTGTTGTCTAGTCTTAAAAAACTTGGTAAAGTCATAGAAATAATGTTCAGCAATAATTTACGGGTTTTAATTCTGCACAAAGTAGATTGTTAGGTCACCAGGTTTGCCAAAATAAACATTTCTTTCATGAACTTTTGTTTTGCTCGTTTATTAAAAAAAAATCTAAAAAATTATACGATTACGATATACAAAAGTACAAAAGTAGTTAACTCCCAGTAGAAGCTCGAGTTTATTTTATTCGCGAACGAGGAAGCTCAATCTCCAATCGGTGAGTGGTTGTGGTGAGTGGTGGGGGGGGGGGGTGGTAATAACACCTTAGTTCGTTTCAACTGCATTGACAATATCAATAGATCATTATGAATTGGCAGATAGATAAAAAGAGTCGGAAGTGCTTTCACTCTTGGAATACAAGGACGGTTTGACTAAAATATCAAACAGCGGCATAGTTGCTTGAGTCATGACTATACATCACTAGTCAGTTGATATCAGGGGAATAATGACGTTTATTAATTTTAAAGAAAATGGGCAAAATTTTACGATTGACATACGCGTGTTTTATTCATTACAATATTGACATGAACAAATTGCTGAAAAGATCTCTGATTTCCATTCAATGTGTGTACCTCAAGGCACAAATTTGTACATCCGTGACGATACATTTTTTGAAAAAGTGCTTCTCAATTTCGAAAAATGATGTAGATTTTGCAACAATTACGTTAATTTGCTAGTAAAAAAAAAAAAAAAAATACAACGGCAAAATATTACAATACAACTGTGCAAAACAAATCTTGAAATTGGGGCGCTATTCAAACAATATGCGTTATAGCTTTGGCGTCAAAATTGGCGTTGTAACGTCTTGTTTATTCCTGTCTTTCATCCAGAAGTGAACTTATATCCATGTGATATCTAAACAAATCAATTGGCGGAAAATTAATCTTTTTTCCCATTTCTAATAGCGGTTCAAATTCACATTTGTTTGGTTACAATTCGAGTTAATGGTTCTGAGGTACATGATCATGTGAATTTCTTGGCACAGTACCTATATACAGAAGAGGAATGGGGCCGCCAGGATAGAATATGATTGGTTAAATTAAGATTTATTTGATTTATGGCAATATCTTGTACAGCCTTCTGTCTCAAAAAAATGGTACAATCAAAAACCGGTTTTCTTTGTTGCACAGATAACTATATTACAGAAGAAGAATGGGGCCGGATAGAAGTCTGATTTAAATTACGCTTTATTGATTTATGCGCATATATCTATGTACAGGCCGTCTCAAAAAAATGGGTTACAATCAAAAACCGATTTTTAAAAAAGATTATATCTCAACATAAGTTACGCCGTTTGGACTCATCATTAAAGAGAAAGACCCAAGGCTTTCCATTTTTTTTGGTTCATCCATTTGCTTGGTTCATCGACGAGATAACTCCAGTTTAATACGTGAAAAAAAAATAGCACGTGTGTGCCACTTTTGGTTGAGTGGAAAAACGGTACATAAAAAGAATTAGGTAACATAAGTTATTCATAAATTGTTTGCAAACTTGTGGATGGAAGTGATAGTGATTCAGTAAGGGTTGCCTTTCATTAGGCTGAATATTTGTTATTTGGCCATTATGTCTCTTTTAATGGTCTTGACGTATCTGAATGCAAACTTCCTACCAACATCTTTCTTGATACTTTGCTTCCAAATCAAATTTTTTAGTGGACTCAAAACAATTAGAAAATAGTAAATGCAACTAAGATTATCGGCAATATTTTAAAACCGATGTTCTTTGGTTTGGGTGTTTATTTTGGTTGCAAATTAAATTCCGTCTGGCATGATTTTAACAGAGACCTTTTTGTAATTAAATTCAAAAGCGGCCATTTCATGAAGTGCAACTAAATATTGGTATTGTTTAATATTTATGAAAAGAAGATATTTAAAATTGAAACTGATATGGTGACTACTGATTAAAACCTTGTCGATTTACAAACTAGAATTCCTTTTTTACTCTTTAATCTGTGTTTTGTTTCTGTTGTCCAAGGTTATTAATCTTTTGTTGACTTTCAAGACAGCATGGCTAAAAAAACTCTGCCCATGCATATAAAAAGTGGCACAAAAATCGATGTGGTGGCTCGCAGTAAGAAATTGATTATATCTCCTGGAATTGGAGAACAGTAATAAGATGAAACAAACACCATTGGAAAGGTTGGTATGTGGGCGTAATTACTATGTCAAGTAAGGAATGAATTTTTGATTTTTTGGAATGCTTAGTTTTAATTTTTTCTTGATTGTATCACTCTTTTTGAGCACCAGGCTGGTATAAAACTTCATAATTCCAAATATTACTTAAACAGGCCTTTCAGTCATTACTGCGCACACGTCTGGGGGACCACGGTGGTACGTATCGTGGGACCCTTGTAATCCGCGTAGGTTGTAGGCGTTGTACTTGGTCAGGGGCTTTTTGAAATGCTTGAAGTGGGGTAGCAGGGATGCCACGGTGTTGTGAAGCTCGGGCGGATCGAAGCTCATGGCCGAAAAATAACCTTGTCTTGTTGCCCTACTTAGTCATTCGGGTGCACCCGGTTGTACTTCTCCGGCCATTAATGCTGCGGAATATGAGCTTCGGCCGCGGTATCAAACATTATGCAGTTAATTGACTTGAAAGAAGTCACAGAGTGGTCAAAGTAAGGAAAACCCTCATTTAACGTTTGCTACTCAAATGCTTCTAAACCAGCATTGCTAAAGTTATTTTTTTTTTTGGTTTCTGGGGGGGGGGGGGGGGGGGGGGGAAGGGGGGGGGGGGGGTTGGTATGGGGTGGGGGGGTTCCAAAAGGGAATTTGGGGAATTTTTTTGGGGGGGGGTCATGGGGGCGTTAATGATGTTTTCTGATCATTTTGTAAATTCTTGTGCTTAAGACAACAAGTTTTCAAATTTTCGGGTGTGTGCTAAGTCAACACCGAATAAAATCAATCAATTCACCACTGCACTTAAGTAATAATTCGATGCTATTCAAGTAATTAAAATTGTCACTGGCTGATGCTGCTATTTTAAAGTTAAATTTAAAGGTGTGATAAGTCAGTTTGATCTGTTTAGGCTTCCAGTTAGTTTGCAAAGTTTTAAATGTGATAAAGTCGCTGTAGGTACATGATCAGTGGATTTCTTTGTTTGCCAACAGAGTACCTATATACAGAAGAAGAATGGGGCAGGATAGCATTATGATAAATTAAGCTTTATTTGATTCAGTCATGCATATATCTATGTACGAGCCTGTCTCAAAAATGGTACAGATCCAAAAACGCGATTTGCTTTGTGGCACAGATAACCTATATACCAAAGAATGGGGCAGGATAGATTAATATTAAATTAAGCTTTATTTGATTTCATGCCTCTCCTATGTACAAGCCTGTCCTCAAAAAAATGGTACAATCAAAAACCGATTTTTAAAAAAATATTATATCTCAAAATAGGACGGGCCGTTTGGTACATCATATTAAAGAGAAAAGAACCAAGCTTCCTTTTTTTTTTTGTTTTCAATTCCCATTTGCTTGTTTCAATCGAGAGATAACTCGCAGTTTACTTAACGGAACACAACAAAAATCGAGTTTTGTGCCGACTTTCTGTTCTGGTTGGGAAAACGGTAAAAGAATTAGTTAAACAATAAGTTATTCATGAAATTGTTGTCAAACTTGTGGAAGTTTGATTGCATAAGGGTCCGTTTTCATGATGTCTGAATATTTTTATGCCCTTATGTGTTCGCTTTAAGGTTCCTTGACGTATCATGAAATAGCAAATTAACATTGCTTTTGACTTAAAAAAAAAAACTTCCAAATTCAAATTTTTATTGACTTCAACAATTAGAAAAATTAGTAAATTGCACAAAAGATATCGCATATTTTTGTAACCCTTTCTTTGGTGTTTGCGTGTTTAATTGGTTGCAATTACAATGCCTCACTGGCATGATTTTACAGATACCATTTTTGTACATAATCAAAGCTCCATTTTCATTGACGGCGAATAAATATTTGTATTGTTCATAATTTCTGAAAAAGCAGATATTTATAAAAATTGCACTGATTATTGTGACTATTAAAACCTTTTGTCGATAGGAAACTAGACTTTTTTTCCTTTTTTTACTTTAATCTGTGTTTTTGTTTCCTTTTCAAGTTTAATCCTTTGTGACTTCAAGACAGCATGCATAACAACTCTGCCCATGCATATAAAGTGGCACAAAATCGATTTTGGTGTATCGCAGTAAAATGAATATATCTTCGGATTTGAGGAAAGTAATAAAGATGAAACAAACAAACAAACGCCATTGGAAAGTCTGGTCTTTGTTCTTTAATACTAGTGTCAAGTAGAGGGAATTATTTTGATTTATTTTTTCTGAATGACTATTTTATTTTTTTCTGATTGTCCCTCTTTTTTGAGACAAGGCTGTATATAACTTCCTAATTCCAAATATTACTTGACAGCCTTTCAGTCATTTACTGCGCACACGTCTTGTGGACCACTGGGTTCCGTCGTGTGGACCTGTACTCCGCGTTCGTTGTATGCTTGTACCTTGTGTGGGGCTTTTTTGAATGCTTGAAGTGGGGTAAGGCAGAGGGCATTCACGTGTTGTGAAGCTCGGGCGGATCGAAGCTCATGGCCGCAAACAATAACCTTGTCTTGTGTGCCCTATGTCCTTCGGGTGTGCCCGTGTATCCTTCTCCGGCCAATTAATGCTGCGGACCATGATCTTCGGCGGTATCAACATTATGCATTTCTTGACTTGAACTAAGTCACAGAGTGGTCAAAGTAGGAACCTACATTCTTAACTTTTTGCTACTCAAACTTCGTAAAACCAGATTCTAAGTAGATTTAATTGATGTTTGTTCTCATTTTATGTAAATTCTGTGCGAAGCCAACATTTAAATTTGGTGCTAAGTCAACACCGAAATAAAATCAATCATTCACCACCTGCACTAAGTAATATCGATGCTATTCACGCACTTAAATTGTCACAGGCTGAATCTGCTATTTTAAAGTTAAATTGTGTTATAATTCAGTTTGAGTCTTTTTAGGCTTCGGAGTTCAGTTTGGCAAAAGTTTTTAAATGTGAAAAGCGTTTGAATTAGATAAACTGCAGTGAATCAGATTCCAAAGTTTATGACAATCAAA
>JAMKCH010084121.1:0-23161 GCA_023653785.1 Ophioderma brevispina
TCGCTAATTAATGCCCGCAACGTCTGTTAATACGCGAGCGTAACAGCCACGCAGCTAGTAAGTAATGTGGTGATATTCATGAGCAACTAGAGCGTCCCCTCTTCGAAGTTATTTTTTTCAGTCGTCACCATAGCACCCTCCCAGGGGCCGTGCGTATATGTTGAACGTCGGAAGGATCAGTATATAAGCGCAATAGTCCATGAATTTTACGCTATATAATCGCTATAATGATTCCTTGCACAAAATTGGCTAGTAAAAGATGCAGTTTTAAGTTTTTGAAAATACACACAAAAAGTGTATCTGTTGCTGAATTTAGCAGCTGTATTGTTGGTTGTGGATAAATTGGCGAGTTTCAGGCCGACCTTGGGCAATCAAAACGTGGGGGGGTTTATTGGAGTGTCTTATTTTTCATGTAAAAAGTAGTGGGGGGCGTTTATTAGAGGGGGGCGTTATAGAGAATATCCGGTATGCACTAAATAGCTTGGTAGGCCATTTGTCATGGGGATCACCTCGGACTACTTGACTTAGATGCTTGTCTCATCTCACTGGGCTAGGATTCTGGCTTTGTTGGAAATGTTAAAAAGTTAAAACTTGCTGTTCAACATGATGGGGACTTTCCTTTGCAATGGTGCAAAAGGGGGGGGTAACCCGGGGCCTAGGCTAGTATTGCTTGAGGACGGCATGACTTGAACGGCTTCGGTGTTATCGCCAGTAATTGTTAGTATGATAATGTCAGTGAAATTTAAGATTTAAAGATTATACCAAAACGTTGGGTGACAACTTACAATCATTAGGGAACTACCCGATCCAGGCTCAGCTTTGACGTTAGTTCATTAACAGTGGCATGTGAACCCCCCCCCCCTCGACCCCCCCCCAACATGGGGTCCAGTCAGAGGAACCTTGTAGACTACTTAGTTGACCCCACAACTCACAACTGAGATTTGTTATCCACTGGTCCTTTACTTTGTAAGCTTTTATTTTGCTCAATATTACCTTCAGGCTTCAGAAATTGATGTTTGGTTATAAAATTGGATTCATTGAGTGCAATACTCAAATTTATGGTCAGCCTGAGTTAAAAAGAAAGATTGGTGCTCGACGAAGTCGAGCCCAATATTTTTAAACTCATGCGGAGACCAATAAATTTGGAATTGGACGAAAAAATAATCAAATTTTCTCAATTATTAGGTTTGAGAATTTGGTCCTATATACTATACACATTTCATTTAAGTAGGTACAAGTACAAGGGACCATTTTTTAAGCTATAGAGAGATGATGAGGGAAGATGCAGAGCAATAAGTACCAATAGACATCTAAAGCACTGAGAAACAGCAAAAGCTGCCGAACCACCCAACACTGCGAAACACCAGCAATGGGATCCACCCAGACAAGGAATTGCCAATGTGGGACACCACAAAGACATCTAGAATCACCTAACACCAGGACCAGCAACAACTAGGACCATCAACAACCAGGAACCATCAAAGGCGTGAGACCAGCCAGTCCATAATCAAATACAATACATCAAACACAGGAACCACCCCACACTGGTAACCACCCAACACTGGGAAACCACCCAACACTGGGAACCACCCAACAACTGGGAACCACCCGCAACTGGGAACCAACCCAGCACTGGGAACCACCCAAACAGGAACCACGCAACACTGGGAACCACCCAACACTGGGAACCACCCACACTGGGAACCACCGCAACCCGGGTAACCATCCAACCCGGACACCCAAACATTGGGACCACCAAGCACAGAGAACCACCAAGCCCTGGGAACTGCCAAACATGGTGAACCCCCCACCGACCTATAAATCCCCTACTGTAAACAACAAATCCCTGGAACCACCCCAAACCATGGAGAAAGTACTCAACTCCGACACCCCCCCCACCACCAAAATGAACCATCCTTAAATTGTATCAACCAATCAGTCATCATTGCAATAAATACCATGATATACTATCTCTCATCACCAGGGTGACCATCCTAATCTACAGTTAGAGCCTATATAGCACATATATGGATAGGATTGGAGTCCGCAGTGGGAAACATTGGGCACCCCGTGTTTTTTGGGGGCTGGCATTTAATGACTCAACTAATTTTTATTGGGTCTGTACATTTTATAGTAATTAGACAATAATAACTGCTCACTATCTTTTTGGGTCATTGTGGTGAAATCTTTGGGTGTATGGTTTGGGCCGAGGTTTTTTCCTTGTTCCGAGGGAGCGTCAGCTCCGAGGAAAAATACCGAGGCCCAAACACCAACACCAAAGATTTCACACAATGACCGAAAAAGATGGTGCAAGATTAATTTATTGTCCATTAATAACCTTAGTTTCATATCTAAAACCGACCAAATAAATCGCTCCCTTTAAACTCCAATTCAATTTTTATTTTGATATGCCGTTCTTTCCCTCGAAATAATAGTAAAGTCTCCATAGAATCCCAGTAAATAATACGGTCAATATCCCAGTAACAAGTTTTGACTAATCAGAAAAGTGCAATTGAACATTTTTAATCCATGTTCAGGGGCATTCGAGTGTCAAAACTGAAAGTGTGGCCTGTGGGAGGGACTGTTTCTCCATTGTTTCGCTGTTTTCAGAGCTGCGATGATTATACCACTTTTTTTGAGACGGTTGCTATTGAAAAATACAACTTTCGATAGTTAACACCCTGGGTAATCGTACGGATATGAATTGCTTGAAATTAAGATGCGAATTTTACTATGCGCCAGTATGAAGTTTATGATCATCACTCATCACAATTTACCAGCGGTGGCGGGGTCTGACCATGACATTGAACAGTGGATAAGTGAGTCCTTTAGTTTTCTTGAATTCCTCGGCTGGAATTATTTGTTTTCGAATGTAACAAAGGTACACAGCTTTTCAGAGAATATTCAGAGAATACCATGAATGTACGGTTAGCTATTTTTTCATTGATTTCACCTCAACTTTTCGCTGTTATCCATAAAACTACTACGTAATCGATTTCACAGTCATCATGCATGCAAGTCCATGGTCATGACATGAGCCTGGCTGTTCCCACCTCATCCCAAAACCCGTAATACAGCGTATACCGTCCCCGAACCATACCACTGCTGTCGTAGATTTCAAAGTTCCGGGCCTAATGTTTCAAACAAAAAACAAAGTCACTTGATCTTGTACGCATGATTTGTTAGAAGCATCCTAAACATTTCCATTTTGCAATGTTTCTACAAAATGGTTTAATGAGATCGCTGGTCCAACATGCAGAGTTTGAGTTGTTCCACCTCAGTCATGGTAATGAACGAACGTTTCTTCGGTTCTTTTCACATTCATTTGTAATACATTTATTTTCATTTATCCATTTTAATTTGATTTTTGATTTGTTTTTGGTCTATTTGCTATTTATTTTTTATTGATCTTTGTCTATTTATTAAATTCAATTTGTTATTATTCATTCAAATTATTATCCATTTACAATTGTTCATTTTTTTGTATTTAATTTGTTCATTTCACTTGTGTCTTCCACATTTTTTATAAAATTTTATTTCTATTTCTTCATTTTTTCCATTGTGTAGTTTTGAATTTGCAATTGGGTTATTTGTATTTATTTTTATTTTAATATTTGTACATTCATTTGTTTATTTGTGTAATTTGTTTTTGTTTATTATTGATTCATTTTATTATTTGGTTTCATTTTCCATCTATTTGCTATTTATTTTTTATTATCATTGTCTATTATATTAATTTAATTTTGGTTTATTCATACATATTATCCTGTGCAATTTTTATTTAATTTTTGTATTTATATTTGTTCAATTTATCCACTTTGTGTTTTACTTTTTTAAATTTTATATAGTTTATTTCTTCATTTTGTCCATTGGAATTTTGCATTTGGTTATTTGTAGATTTTTTGGTTTTAAGTATTTGTACATTCATTTTGTTTTATTTGTGTATTTGTTTTGTTTATTTTATTGTTTGGATTCATTTTTGAATTTATTTGTCATTTGTCCGTCTATTTGTTATTTATTTTTATTTTTATATCTTTGTCTATTGTTAATTTAATTTTGGTTTATTCATGCAAATTTATTATCCATTTACAATTTTTATTTTTTGTCTTTATATTTGTTCATTTATCCACTTTGTTATTAAATTTTTGTTATATACTTTCATTTCTTTTCTTCATTTTTCCATTTGTTGGGGGGTGGTGAAAATTTTTGCCATTTCGTTATTTGTATTTATTTTTTGTTTTCATATTTGTACATTCATTTTGTTTATTTGTGTATTTGTTTTTTGTTTATTTATGTTTGATTCATGTTTTTTTATTCATTTCTTTTTTTTACGTATTTTCTGTTTATTTATTCACATGTTTAATTTTGTTTGTGTATTGGTCTTTCATTTTGGTTATTTAATTTATATTTATCTTTTGTATTGGTAATCATTTTCCTATTTTTTTTCTACACCTCCACCACTCCCTGACCCCCCCCCCCCATTCAGGGGGAATATGGGGAATCCCAAACAAGCACTACCGTGACTTGCATTTGCATATACATTCACTGATTCCTCTTGCAAGTGCGTTGTGCACGAACAAATACTCGATTCGCAAAAAACCCGGCCGGCATTTCATTGTTTCAAGCACTGATTATACATTTTGTAATGTCTTTTTTGGTGGGAAAATACCCCATGTCCGTCTTGTTTACCTCTTGAAAAGACCACTGTTGCCCTGAAGCTGAGACTGTCCATACGGCTAGACCATTGAGACCCGATGCTCACATGATGTCAGAGACATACCAGTGCATAAGTGCTTACCATACCATGTACGGTTATGTATCAATCACGGTATGACTTTTTGTTCCTTGTTTGTCGCAGAGCTCTCCGGAGCTCTTCGATTTATTCCTCGACGCTAGAAATGACATGATGGCCTAGTAAATGTTGGTCGTTCTTCATCCATTTTGTCTGGCCATTTTGTTTAGTTCGAAAATGAATTGAATGTAAAATCACGGTGCACCGCGGATACCTTGTCCATAATACCGGCATGTGGGCATGGACAATGTCATTTGAAAGTTCAGCCTCGTTCAGGTCATTAGTGGGGAATTTGTTTTGACGCTTGCATTAATTTTTATTTAGTTTTGTTGATGTACTAATGTTTGTCGCAATGGAGTTGAGCTGAAAAGTGGCCTTTTTAATATAGTGTTTTTGTATTGGACTTCAAAGTCGCTTGTGTATTTTGATTTTGGAAATCAATGATTTCGCCAATGTCTATCCATCTTCGGTGAGGGGGCACCCACTCAATTTTTCTAATACTCTACTCTGATACTAATTGTTTGAACTGATCCGAACAATTTGCTGCATGTGTGGTAAAAGGTCGCACTGCTGTACAGCGCGTAACACAACGACTGAATAGACACGCGATACGGCCCGTGTCCGTTCGCACAATCTTTGGTACTAAACTGTCGTACTCGCTTTATTTTCAAACTTATTACTGCGACTATAGTTTACGGTTCACACGCAGGATCATTGTGAGAATCCATTGTGCTCCTCACATGACCCCCGACGTCGCGGTCGCGCGGCGGTATTTTAGGAATAATACCAATTGGATTGGATCGCGCTATTACGACGCAGAGTTATTAAATAGGACGGAAGATTCTCAAACATCAATAATGGCTGAACGCGGACTCCAACATGTCATATTTAAAGAAGTGCCTGGACATGCCCGATTGAGCTAGCTACTTAGTCTTGGGATTGCATTAATGGACACTGAGGAATGGGCGCATCCATTGTACAAAATGGATTTGCAAGAAACACTGAGTGGACATCATAAAGGTGCCAGAGGGCCAAACAGATTGGCGTCTGTTTTTCAGGCTTAGCGGCCAATTCTACAATGGACACACGACTGTGCGTCCATTTTAAGAAACTGAAATGCCAAAAAAGGGCCAAACAGACATGCAGCTACAAAGAACTCAAAGGGATGAACCCGATTTAAGTACACCAAAACTTTATTTATTTTGGAATTATATCATCTAAGATCTTGACCCGCCCTAAAACGCCCGTCTGTAAAATTCGCTCCGATCCATTTTGATGTGAGACTTGAAAACATTCATGTAAGAATTTAAGTTTTAACCTAACCCCGTTCAAAATCTCAACAAAACAGGATGTGGTACATATTGTTAGACTTTGTTGAGATTCAGTGATTAAACACTTTGCACAACTACGCTATTTGTGAGATTTTGTGCAGATTCAGTGGGTATACTGGTCTCACCATGAGACCCTGAGGATAGATGACAATCAAAAAACATAACAAATAATGAGATAATACAATTACCATCAAACATACATTGAAACCAAATTACATGATTACATGAATAGTTTAATGAAATGAATGGTACGCGTGACCAGGACTTTATATGCCAAGTGGAAGTGACAGGAATGATGGCATGTTTGACTAGGAGATATTTTGAGCATGAGTAGGCAGAAGTGAATAAGAAAAGTTGGATGAAGGTAAGATGGAGCATCATATAGACACTTGAAAACCATCAGGAGAAGATGATTATCCATCTTTTTTCAAGTTTATCCACATTAAAGAGCAAACAATAAATCGCATTTGTGGTCCGGATATGGCAGATAACATAACACTTTAAGCTTATTTAATTCAGAATTTGGAGTGATTTCATACAATGATAGAATCTCCTTCGCTGTAATGGTTTGTGAGACCATGGTCCCCATCTTGGGAAAGTGTCTGGAATGAATTCATTTTTTCTGTCAACCACATCCTTCAACATGCAGTTTATTATTCTGTTGAGGCGCTGAATCCATAGGTGGTGGGCACAATAACAAATGCTTTTTCACAGTGTCTACTGTGGGGTTAGGGTTTAAAGGGGGTTGGGGGGTTTTACATTGCATGGGACCCCATATAATCTGCTAGACTATATTGATCCAGCAGCAAAGGACACAGTTAACCACTTTCCCATTTTCATGTCGGTTGCGTGCAAGTCCAAAAATCACAGCGGAAGATCCTTCTTAAACCCAGCTTCTATGTTCATCATCCGGTTGACAGGCCTGGAATTCCTTCTTGGGAATGTAGACCTCACAGTCCATCTATGATGTGGCTAATGGTTTGTGCTCTCCACAATCGCAGTTTGTGAAAGTTCCTGCTACCGATCTTGAAGGAATTCTTTGTACGACCACGCCAGTTCTGAGTCTGTTGAGGTGACCCATGCTTTCCATCAAGGTCACAGCCTTTGGGCTTGCTAGATGGGCTGTCCACAACTGTTTTAGTAGGTTCAGAGTAGAGATGACGCATTGCTCCTTCCATCTGTCATTGATCCAGGTTGATCGATAGGGATACTTGTGACAGCGTGTCATGGATTGGGTAGCAAGTGATTCCGTGGAATTCTCTGATCCTCAAGGGTGTTGGTGGATGATTGGGCTACCAGGTTCATCACATTTCTTGCGAGCTTGAACGTCTGAAAGGTTCTCCTAAGGTTTGCAAGAGCTATGCCAGACAAAATTGGGAATATATTCACAGGGCGTCGCCAAAGGCAACCACTAACAAATCTCATGCATCATTCAGACCGACATCAATCTTGTGTGAATGTAACACTGTGACTCCATACTGGATGCAGCGTCTTCAGCAGTGGAGTATGCCCAGGCAAAACAGTTGATGTATGTAAGGTGTCGAAAAGATGTACTGGGTTTGCCTCTACTCTCTGTAGCACAACAATCCAAATATTATGAGTCAACCTTTCAAAGACGTGATCCGACAATACTGTAGGATTACAGTAGAGGTATGGTACTAACCAAGTAGAATATATCAGTGGCTTCGCACAGTGCATTGCTTCCATTGAAAGTTTTTGTACAGGTATCATGGTGAACGTTAGAGAATGAACACTCTTAAAAAATGCAAGTTTGTGATCAAGTACTGTCAATTTAGCCATGTTTTCATCACTAACGATTCACATTAGTAACTGTACAAAAACCTCCATTGAAGCAATGCAATTGTGGGAAGCCTACTGAAATCTCTCTTGTACTAACCCGTGAGCCGGGAGTTGAGTTGACCGAAATTGTATTCCCAAAAGCCAATGGGCGATGGAAACTGTGGATCCATACAAGTTTTAATATGTCATGAATTTTCTCATTTGTTAAAAATTTCAGATATTTGCAAATCGCCACAATTTTCTTTAACTTCCTAGTTCGGATGACAAGGAAAACATCCCTATTCTTCAAGAGAGGCAATTTCAAGAGGATCGTGGAGCACAGGGTGTTGTGTATGGAAACAAAGAAGATGCTGCTGTGCTAGCTAAAAAGTTTTCAAACATTGACATAAATTAAGTCTCAAAGTCCACCTACCTCACATATACAACCCACATGAAGGACTGGTATTGGGTAATACCAACATCACTGTTAGTTACTGTACAATGAGTCAATCCCACAATTCACGCAAAAAACCAGTTTGGGGGAAATTTTATTTTTTAAGCAAAATTTTCAATCCCGCCAAAATCTTATGCTTAACACATAAAACCCTGACTTTAATGCTCATTTAGCCCTTAAAGTCGTTAGTACTAAGGAATTTTTTGGCCATGAATTATGAAATGGGCTTGTGGGTTCTTAAACTTTTGGAACACTTTTTTAGCCCTAATACTGACATGTGTTTATTAAAGTACAGGGTATAAAGGCACGTTGCTATGCATCAAGGGATTGATTCAAACACCCTTTTGGTTAATGTACATTCTGTGCTATCATTATTAAATGATAAAAGTGAACAAAAAAGTTAGAACACCTTTTTAAAAACATGTAGAAGGTGATGTACTTTTGGGACACCGCCCAATAAAATCAATAGATGAGTGATAATGTTGGCATTCAAAATTAGATGGAACTGGATGCCCACCCTTTTTGGTTTTAGATACACACCCTTCACAATTACTCTTGAACAAATGAATTGGAATAATCCCCGTATTTCATTGCATACTTGTATCTTGTTTATGAACCAGTCCACAGAGTGCATTAGGCCAATTTTTTAGTTGTTACCTGTTTAATATGATGTTTTATTTGTGACAGAAAACCATGCAGACAAGCAGACCAATCAGTTTTTGGTATACCAATTATCTTAATGGGCCGGCAGTGGTTTGGAGGGAGATAATCTGGGAGTGGAAAATGAGTAGCACAGTGTTCAGGGGCAGGACCCAAATACCAATCAGATTAGCAGTAAGAAGGTAATTTATCCATGACACTGCATGTTAGCCCTAGAACTAGAGCTCACACGTTCAGGTTATCGCAGGGGTGTCCAAACCTTTTGATGTCAGGGGATGCCACACTACTGCGGGCCTGCAAACAAGTAATCTGAGCTCTCAAAGTTTGGTTCATGACGTGCCTACGAGAGGCTGGAAGTAGGATCCATATCTATTACGCAAATATTTGCCCAAAACAGGGACCATATTAATATCAAATATGGCAGATTTGGGTCAAATTTAAACCACAAAATTTTTTCCATTTTTTGTTGACCGTTTTTAGCAAATTGGCTATCATTTGAGAAAATCTAATTTTCCCACAAGTTTCGAACATTTTGATTGATCATATTGAGGAATTGGACTAATTTTTCCAACAATTTTTAAAAAGTTCGGTTCGGGTTCAGATTTGAGGCGAATTGAACTAATTAAAATAACAAAAACACCATTTTTTTCTGAATCTATCAGTTAAGATATTTATTTTATTTTTTTTTAAACATTTTATCTGGGAAGTACCGATCCGCGAAGCCGCATGATAGCTCTTAGCTTGCCGCAGGGTGACACCCCGGGGTTTATGGGATCAAGTGAGCTGCAAAGCTGACATGTTCACTGGTCAACCCTTCGTTGTCAGTTGGTCAGTGCTGAGATGGGGATTTTTGTTAGGTCGCCAGTACTACCTTTATGTGGTGAGTGATTAAAGGCACTATAAGTGATTGCCATTTAAAAAAACCTCATAACAAGACTAGCTTTAGCTAGTATAGAGCGGTTCGATTATTGAAAATGTAGGTGATGGGTCCCACATCAAAAGTGGGCACTTTGCAGGTGACTGAGTTTTTTTAATTTTGTCTTTCTTTATGTAGATCATTTTAGCTTTAAAATGACACCTTAAATATCAAATTGGTAACGGCATTCACCTTTACAGTGGAATGATCCTAAAATGTGTTATTATTGCGGATTTGAAATCCGTGGTGATAGAGGGGAAGTGTTGGTATGTGGAAACATCAAGCGTTTCATTAAATTGCAGTTACATTTTGCGATCCAAAAGAATTACTTAGTTAGTTCTATATTGGCCTTTTTCACTTGACTAAAGTTGGGACCTCAAATAGGAATCAAGAATGCCCCTTTAATCCACTAATCAATACATCACATAATTATATACTATTGGATGGCTTGAGGTTGATAACACAAACGAGGGCCGTTTAGGTTCCTTTTATCAGCCAAAAAGCCATCCAATATTATTAGGCAAGAGAAGCTGATGAACAAATAGTTTTTAAATGGCTTCATCAACTATAAAAACAGAGTATTTTTTATTGACGGTCGCATGACCGAATGCCCAATATTTTGCGTATTGTGCAGTGTTTGGCGGCTACGCGTTAATCGCCTGTGGTCGTTGCACCACATGGTGCAGAATAAATTTATTATATTATATAGATCCATAAGCCAGTCTGCCTTCATAGTAGAAGGCACTTGAAGCTAATGGAATGTTTGGACACCACCCCAACACAGTTATCTGGTCGCCTAGAAAACTATATACCATAGGAAAATATGGAATCTAATATCGCACTATAACATAAGTCCAAGTCAAAGACACGCTTCCTTTATTGGTAAGCAATAAAGGAATATGCCCTTATAATATTGGTTAAATGAATTGTGATCTCAGAGTGCCGCTTTAATTGGGACAATAATGAATTCTCTTTAATTAGCAAATGGCCTTTTTAAATAATTGGTAAATCAAAGAAGGCCCCTTTAAATCCATTAATCCACAATTTGACTTTTTATTATATAGTTTCGAAAGCCCAGGCTGCCTGTCATAGAGGCACTTGAAGCAAGTGGACTGTTGGACACCACTCTCAACATACGAATTTCATAACAAACAGTTACATGGTCACCTAGGCGCTGATCAGAGGAACCGTCTATATATATAGTCCTTTAACTGGTCAGAATGCCTCTCTTTTTGGTAATTAAGGAATGCCCCTTTAATTGGTCAATGAATGATCTTGAGTGCCCCTTTCATTAGCATTAATGTCTCCTTTACTTAGAAAATACCCTATAATTGAACCATTTAAATAATCCATCAAAGAAGCACTATACTAACTGGGGATTTTTTCTGTTCTTGAGTTTGTATATACATAGCTCTATGTAATTGTTAGGCTTCATGATGTATTGACTTGAGTGTGATTATTTTTTTTTTTGACCTGTAATCGGTATTACCATTTCAGGTCAACACAACACATGCCTCTGATAAAAAGAACATGAAGCAAAACAAAATAGACCTAACCTTTTATCATTTGCATTCAGCACTGTCATGACTTTACCCTACACGGTGACAACTGCTGGTAGTTGTAAAAGCTACTGTTGTTTTTGTATGTTTGGGGGGTTAATGCAGCAGACGGACATTACATTTATAGGTATTGGTATTTTACACCACGCCCTGTCATTTGAACCAAGGCCAGTACATACGATGAAAAATTCGCGACCGTCGAATATTCATCATTACTACGGGCTGTCCTGGCGCCTACGTGACCATGTATGAGATCCACAGCGATTTTTTGGTTCAAATGCTAAATCACGGCCTCATCAACACCTTCGACGTCACTAGAAATTGTCTTGAAAAAGACTGTTTTATTTTTATTCATCAATCGTTGCTTCGCTTACGCAAGCTGCGGTCCATTTTCAATGGCTACTCCGCCGTCGTGTTTCTTTCAGTTTTTTCCCGATCTCAATGTCGGCAAAACATGCGGCGTTCACTTTTTCGCGACTTGCTACAATGCCATCTTTTGTCACTGATTTTCAAGGAACTTAGTACATCACACGAAGTCATTTAGGGTTGGGTTGACATGTTGCAAAATATGACGCCCAACTGACATAATTTTTGACGCCAGATTGACTATAATTAGAAATTTAATACTCTGGTTTCTTCTAAATTCAAAGTGGGTGCTTGCTTGGTACTTGACGGTTGGTAATTGTAATTTGGGGGGGGGGGGGGGAAGAGCTTACTCTTGTATTGTTTTATAATAGATACGACATTATAGTAGGCCATAAATCGTTTTTTCCTTGCCGCTATCACGCACGGCCCGACCAGCTGAGGTAAGGTGTTCTACTTCTTTGAAAATTGGGTCAAGACGTAAAATATAGGCATTGCAACAACTTTTCAAACGGCACGGAGGTCAGTCAGTCATTCCATTACATACCCGGATTTGCTCTTACAGGCTTGGCCGTCCCGCCCAGCAAAAATCAGATTTTTTGCATGTCTGTACAAGTACACATATCACATAACCTACCCTATGACACATCTAGTCTAAACGTCACCTCATATGAGGACAAATCAGATATTTTGGTCATACTGTCCATACGGACACTACTGCAACACATTGAATGGAGATTCATATCTTTGAACACTGCTGTTTTCCCCCTTTTCTGGTCAATTTTTTTCAGTTGGAAAATTACTTAATGAGAATTCTACAGACTTGTCCTTCACTTTTAAATAAGCTACTCCTGGCCAATTTCAAATATTTTTGACTCTTTTAGGAGGATACTGATAGTGTCCTTAAAGTATCATCTGTGAATTGTGCAGAGAATATGACAACTACCTAAGTTCTCTGATTTTGCTCGTACACAGCTTGCTTACCGACATCCCAACCTTGAGGGTCCGTTCTAAAATACCCCTGTACTCCTTCGTGATGTCAAAAGAACTTGGCAGCAGCCGACTGGTTGTGAAAGTACCACTGCAGGGAAAACAGTGTGTCGTGTAAATTCACATTACTTTTCATATTGCCCCAATAATGGACTTTGTATACAAAGTGATGCGCAATACAAAACCCATTTGTGAGTGGGAAGCATACTCGCTCTAGAATCAGAAATGATATAGCGGCTTGCATGTCAATGGTACGAACTACAATCTTTGGCTTTTTTGAGCAGAATTGTACAATGGACTTTTTAATGGAATTTCCATGTCGCCTTCGGGTAATTTTTGCCCCACAACAAATTTTCATTTGGTGGTCTAGGTTTTTTCTGTCATTGCTTGTAAATGAAATATATACCTCAAAGGCTCCATTTTAACTTTCTAACCCTAATTCACCCGCACATCAGAGGGTGTATTGAGTCAATCCAACATGCACCAGTTTTGGGAAATTTCAGCTCATAAGGTGCACATGATTTCACAAAACACATAAGGAACCCTGACCTTGTTAATAACACTCATTTTAGCTTTCAAGCACTAGTGCTTTTTAATCATGATCATGAACTGTTTTGTGTTCCGTAAAACTTTTGTGAACACTTTTATCCTAAAGTACTGCCTTTTTAAGTACAGAACCGTATAGGCACATACAATGCATCATGGGATTGGTTCCAAAACATCCTTCTGCTCACACCTTACACCTTTCCACATTCACAGGTTGAGCTCTGGGAGGATACAGATCTTTTGAGGGGTGGCATGGGCTCAACTAAGACACCCAAACATACCCGAATTGTATGGAATCGTTCGAGAGGAAAACTAGTGTACTTTTCTGCGAGGGAGATAAATGTGGTAAGATTAATTTTACTGAAGCCTATCCCTGCACCTTTGTTTCATTGCATTCCTATAGGACCTAGCAATAATTTGCAATAAATTTAAAAGTAATTTTTTGAATGATGGGATTTACACCAGTAGGGCACTATAATTCCTGCAACTAATAAACTTGCCTGTCATATTTTTCAAATGGGGGGTGCTTCTTAATGTGCTGAATAATTAGCTGCTCATATTGGTCAGGTTGTATTTCATAGTGCCTATGTTGAATTTTTAGTGAAAGGTACTAAATATCAACCTCAACAAGCTAAACAAGTTTCAAAGAGTTAAAAGGGCCATGGCCTGATCGCTAATAGCCTAGTCCACAGAACCCCGATTTTTACTGGAAGTGGTCAAAATTCTGTTATTTGAAGGATTGCTACTATTTTTGTCTTTTACCCTGTGAAATTGTACTGGCAAAAATATTGTTTGGTGTTGGAAGTTTATGAGCGAAATGTGATTGTGCCCCATTTTAGGTTTGAACACTATTATTTTACACAGTACCGATGGGACTTACTAGAAAATCATGTTTCAGCTCTCACATCAAAATGGATTGAAAAATTGGGGGCAAAACTTTGACAGGATGGATTTTGGGTGAAGGCCATCCATCAAGATAAAACTTCATATACTACAAATCGTGTCCATCCCCTTTACTTAGCAACCGTGATATCAAATGTTGTTTTTGACAATAGATTTGAGAACAAAGACAGGTGTTTACTTAGGACAGAGCTATGCCCTTATACAAAAGTATTTGAGCATGTTCTAAGACAGGTGATTATTTTTAAACACTACTAACTTTAAAAGTTTAAATGATTAAAATTATTGGCCTATTTAATGTAATTCATAGCGCGCTTTGCCATCGCGTGGACGAATTTGCCGTTTTGTGCGCTGTTAACGCCCTCTAACTATTTTTTTATGCTTGCTTGATTTCCCTGAAAATTTAAACATTTTTGTGCAAGCTGTGATCTCATGGATGAAACTCATGATGGGATTTTGAAATTTTGGTGTGTAAATGTCATTTTTGGAAAGGTGTTTGGTGTGGGCGGGAACTCTGTTTTCAGTTGTATACAAATTCGGCTAATGTTTGTCCGATACTTCGTCATTAGAAGATTCGAGAGGGCGGTTTTTGTTATCGATAATCAGTACCTAAGTTACGTGGGAGCGTGGTTGGATTTGCGGGCTATTGTGTCCTTTGCGCCCGATGATGTTTGTATGTGTTATAATGTGTCCTGTAATGATGCATCTGTAAAGATCAACCTACAACCCGCGCCTTGCTCAGATTCGCTGCTGCACACCATGCAACTTACTTTGTTCCTATAAAGTCTGCTCTGTCAAGCCAAAATGCTTGTGTTGGTGTATATTATTAGATCAGTATATATATAGTCACTTTTTTTTTTATGACATAATTTCATGATTAGAAGCCCTCAAAATATCCAAGTTTTTGATCCATGTAGAGATTCCCACGATAAAACGGTAGGCATAGAGATAGTGCTAATTAAATATTCATGAACTCAATCACTGTTTACACCAGGGAGTCTAATCATTTTACCCTCCATTGGGATTTCCCAGGATGTCCCTTGAGGATCACTGACAGTTGACACACAGCCTCGTGTCCACGTGTTGGCTGGATACACACACAGCGTAAGTGCCAAGCATTTTGAACAGTTGTTGAAAATAATCCCAACTAATTTTTATTGCAGAGACAATTATTTCCGTAGGTATTTAATCTAAATAAGGATTACTTCAGTTGTTGTCTGGTCAGTGAAATTTTCCGTTGCTTTGGTGGCAGTGGGTACGGCCGATTATAATTTATAGGCGTAAAATTGAGACAAGCTACTTCTTTATCGTGATTTAATAAATAATAAATAAACAACGAAACATTTCTACTGAAGATTTTCTTCTTACTATACATGCAATTAATGATTTTGTATGTACAATCAGAAAGTGATTATAGATGGACAGGCATTATGAATATGCAAAACACCAATTTGGGGTTTGAAAATTGAGTACAAACACCCTCATCGGAAATATCTTATTCACCTTTAGTACTATATAGTATATTGCAATGCCAAGTTCCATAAGGGCTACGATGAGTAACTTGGGTACAAAGGAGGGGGGGCCTGGGTGGGATGAACATGTTGGTGATCTCTTTGGCGACATTGTGACCTCATGTGACCTTTGACCTATGTTAGTCAAAAATGTTAACCCTTATCGCCGCAAAGCTTGTGTACAAGTTTATCTGGAGTTCTCATAGGCGTTAATGATGTAACTTGTCGGAAGTAAGCGGTATAAGCGTTTCCACTCCTGAGTAGACGTTGGGGCGTCTTTCGGGCGAATTACCTATGCAAATGAGCTAATTATAATGCAAAAATCTGCGTAATCACTAGAATTTTTGAACAGTTCTTTCGATATGCAAACTTTTCACTGCCTGCAAACCCTTATGGTGCGCATCTTATGCATATCAATTTGTTGCTACATGCGGCTTAGGAATGGGCAACATGAGGGCTGACTAAATATCTAATTGCTGTATCGCTTAACAATACATCGGATATGCAATTCCTTAGTACAAGTGAAAAACGAACAATGCATACATCTGTGTGTGAATCAGGAGGGGGAAGGCTGAGGTGTTTAGGGAGGAGGAAGGCTGGGGTGTTGGGGAGGAGAAAGGGGGGTGGTGGGGAGGAGGAAATGAAGGGTGGGGGTTTAGGAGAAAGTTTGGGGTTTGGGGTAAGGTTGGGGTGTTGGGAGGTGAGTGCGTCGGGATGGTGGGGTGCTCGGTGAGGGACAAGGATAAGGTGGCATTGGGGGAGGTGGGGCGTGGTAGATATTTGGGGAGGGTCATCAGAAGGAGAGGAATCGGGGAGGTAAGTGATCTTTGTGACTCATGTCACCGTTTGGTCCATTCATTAGGAGGGGTCGGTGCATCAGGCAGGAGTGGGGCGGGTGCATCAGTAGGGGGATGGGGTGTGTTAATTGACCTCATGTGACCTTGGTGACGCTCAGGGACTTTTGGTGACCCCAGGTGACCTTGGTGAACCCCATGTGACTTGGTGACCCCATGTGAACCCTTGGTGACCCCAGGTTACCTTGGTGACCTTGGTGACCCTGGTTGCGTTGGTGACCCCAGGTGCCTTGGTTGACCCCAGGGGACCTTTGTGACCCCCCAGGTACCTTGGTGACCCCATGTCACCCGCATGTTAACCCTTGGTGACCCAGTGACCTTGGTGACCCCAGGTGACCTCCGTGATCCCATGTGACCTCAGTGAACCCAGGTCATGGAAAGGGTTGGGTTTTGTGGGAAGGGTGGGGAGGGTTATTGAAGGGTGGGGTGTTTAGGAGGGAACTGGTGGGGTTTTGGAGGAAGGTTAGGGTGTTGGGAGGTGGTTGGGTGTGTCAGTGAGGGGTTTAGGTGGTCGGGAGGGTCCGGGTGGGGTGCAGTCGGGGAAGGGGAAGGGTAAGGTGCAGTGGGGAGGGGGCATGGTATATAGTTGGGGAGGGTGCAGCATGGTAGATAGTTGGGGAGGGGGCATGGTAATAGTTGGGGAGGGTGCGTGGTAGATAGTTGGGGAGGGTGCATCGGAGGGGGTTGTTGATCTTTGTGACCTCATGTGACCTTGTAGCCTCATGTCACTTTGGGCATTCATGTGGGGAGGGGTCGGGTGCATCAGGGCAGGACGGGAGGGTGCATCAGTAGAATGGTGGTTGACCTCATGTACCATGGTGGGCTCATGTGACCTTAGTGACCCCATTTGACCTTGGTGACGCCATTTGACCTTGGTGACCCCATGTTACCTTCGTGACCCCATGTGACCCTTGGTGACCCCATGTGACCTTTATGTGACCCCATGTGACCTTTTGTGACCCCCTGTGACCTCGTTGACCCATGTGACCTCGTGACCCCATTGACCCTTGGTGACCCCCCATTGACCTCAGTGACCCAATGAACCGCTGCCCCCATGAACTGTCCGTGACCCATGTCATGGGAAGGCTGGGGTGTTTGGGAGAGAGGAAGGGTGAGGTGTTGGGGGAAAGGGTGGGTGTTGTGAGGGGGAAGGTTGTGATGTGGAATTGAGGTGGTTTTAAGAGGGAACAGGGTGGGGTTTTTGGGGAAGGTTGGGTGTTGGGGAGGTGGTGGAGTGTCCTCGGGAGGGGTTGGTGCGTCGGTGAGAGGTCAGGGGTGGTTGCATCGGGGAGGGGGCAGGGAAGTGCGTTGGGGAGGGCGGGGTGAGGTGATCTTTGTGGCTATTCATGGTGACCTTTGTTGACCTCATGTCACTTTGGTTGTCATTCATTGGGGAGGGGTCGGGTGCATCCGGCAGGAGCGGGGAGGGAAGCTATTTTTTATGATCACAAAATTAGCTTTAAAATAAAGCTATTAATAGGCCACTGCCTCATTGATGCTCTTGTTTACTATTTTAATACAACAAAAATATGAATGATTGATATTGTTATTACCTACAAGAAATTTACCAAATATTGACCGTTCAAATTTACATATTGACGCATGGGCTCAATCATATTCATCAGTTATAACCGCATTGGACACATAAATCTGAGGTGACTTACAACCAAGGTGGACAATGTTCGGAACAATCTGTGAATGGTGTACAACATACTGATGCATGAGACAGTATCAAATAAAAATTTAACCTGTGTCACTAATACAGTAAATCAGTTAACATCTTTTTTTTGTTAGTGTTCCCCATAACTTTTGTTATGAGTTTAATTATGTTTTTATCAAAGTCATTGCATAACAGTATGTTTACTCTCATTCAATCACATTTAATAATGTGACCTTGATCTTGATGTATACTGATCAGTAATAATCGCACTTAGTAAAAATTTTCCCGTCACCTTCAGAAGATAAACCCTCAACAAGACAATCCTGCCGATGTAGCATTCTGAGTAAAGTCAATGTTGGGATTGTGAGCAGTTGATGAACTTTGCAATGGATACACTGTTTTGGTTAAAATTTGGCATCATTTTTCCAAGTGTAAAATACCCAATGATTTCATACTCAGAGGCATGCTTACAGATGGCAGGCATTTGTGAAACGGTGCATGCCATACGTGGGGGGGGTTGGGGGTTCGGCGCAGTACGGTCCACACACCCCGCCCCCCAATGACAGCAAAGGTCGCACTTTTTGGCTGATTTTTTTGATAAAAAGGTCCAAAATTAGATAAATGTTTGACAAGAAAGTCCAATTTTTGGTGATAAAATTTCAAAAAGCCCATGGGTGGTTTTTGGGGGTTAGGTCCACTTTTTCAAAGCCCCACCCCCCCCCCCAAATAAATCCGAACGGTCGCCAGTTGGAGTCATAGGTCATGTAGGACTTTCAAGGATTCAGTTAACATTTCGCATAGTTCTAAAGGGTTAAAAGTGTTAACTTTTTAATCACAATCAACAAAACAACCAATCATCACACAGGACAAAGCACCCACTAACCAACAGACATTTGACTCATTTTAATCAGACAACCTTTGATGACCATCCTATTTGGAAATGCATTCTGGAGAAGAATAATTGATAATGTGATAAAAAAATGGCATATACTGTTAAAACTTTGGTAACCCATTAATAAAATGTTATTGATGGCTGTGTGACAGGTAGACAACTCATCAAGACTACTACAAAGTGGTGAGTTCGGTGTCGCATGTCGTCTGAACAGATGCGTCCTTCGTCAAAGAAGTTGATCAACAAGTCGTCAGTGCTGTCAACCACATACAGGAACAAGGCTTCTCACACAAGTCAAATGCATTGTAAGTTAATTTCAGAACAGAATTTAAAAACAAGAAAATTTTAATGTTAAATATTATTTTGTCAAATTCCGAAATTTTTACTTGAATTTGTTTACTTTTACTTTTCATTCAATGCATTGCTTTGGATCTGAATGATTCAGTCCCCTTCATTTCATAGAAATTGGCATTGTAGTCTTCATTTTCGAGATGACAGGTTTGCTTAAGTGGGTGACCTGATCAATCAAACTGCGTCCCCCCCTTAAAGGTCCAAGAGATATTTCAAATAACAGTGTCCGTAAAAAAGTGAAAATTCTGATTTTTCCTGGTGTAAAGCTTACTATAAAAAATATCCCCATCTGAAAGGATTACGCTGAGAAGTGTTTCTTTGGTGCAAAAAATGTGAAATTTTCTACTTTGCAAATGGAAATTCAGCCTATGTTTTCTATTGAAATATAAATATATATAAATCGCCTTTGTTTTCAATTTTTAAGTTATTTGTGTAGCCCAAATAAAAAGTATGAAATCTATTTAGTGTCTATCTATATAAAATCACAACCTATCACAGAAAATATGGAAGGCTTGAAATCTCTTGTTGCACCTTAACCCCATCAAATTGACATTAATCAAAAGAAAGTACTTCTTTTTCTCGTTCCCCAGTTAATTTCAAGCTCTGGAAATGTTTCTTTGATGTTATGACCAAAATGTTTTTCGGGGAATTGTTGTCGACCACATTAATTAATAACTAACACACATCCTATGCCCATTTAATACAACACTTTCTTTAAACAGCTGGACCAAAAAATTTGTTAATCGGAGCTTTTGGTGACATCTTCCGTGTGGGGAACACGTCATAATGAAAAATCGGTCCCTGATCAGATCACCGCAGTGCATCATATCTGTGATCTAGTTGATGATTTCCAACATCCAGACTGCTGGTTCTGCTCCCTCTAATCCATATTGGCTCCCTGATCTTTCTACTGATTGTTTGCCTCATTTTCCAGTGTCTCAATTACATGATTTTCTTGTGCATTTATTACTACCATGGACTTATATTTACCCTATTCTGTGAAACAAGTTCTGCCCATTTATTTCTAATATGAATTGTTACCCTTAAAGGTGCAACGAGAGATTTTCACATAACAGGTACCCCTAAAAATAGGAAAATCTGATTTTGGACCAATGTAAATCGATTTTCTCAAAATGTTCCCCATGTGAAAGGATTAGGCTTAAAAATAATTCGTTCGTACATGAATTGTGAAATTTCCTATTTCGTATAGGAGCAAATACTAATTCAGCCTAATGTTTATATTGAAATTAAGCAATGAAAATTGCCTTTTGTTTTCACTTTCAAGCATTTCGGTAACCTAAGACAAGTAAGAACTTATTGGGATCTTATCTATTGAAAATCATTACATATGACACAATATATGGGTGCCCCCCCCAAAATCTCTCGTTGCACTTTAAAATCTGTCAAAAACTTCATCAGCCATAGTAAACAGTATCAGGCACATTCATTGTATTCACACTGCTGTACGGTGAGAAAAAATAAAAATGCATGGTTTTTTTTCATATGAAGATTGGGGGACAAAACCGAAGATACAGGGACAAAACCGAATTGGGACAAAACCGGATTAAAAACTTTGGATTTACTACTACATTGGGTTTATATAATATTTAACACACCTGCACCAAAGCCAGTCAGTGCAGAAACTAACTAAAAGTTCTGGCTTACAAAGGCATAGTAGTGTTATACAACATACAACCTTGATTTTTGGCATTTACTGGCAACTTAGATGCAAAAGGAGACACCTGTAGGAATATCTATAGGGTTGCGTGCATTGGGCTGACTGAACTTGTCATAGGAAGTTTGAAATGGTGACCCGATCATCCAAACTCGTCCTCCACTTCATTTCGTCAAATCTTGGTGGATCCCATGTGCTGGTGTTACCAGTGTTTGGTGGTTCCATGCTTTTGCCGTTTCTTCTGTGAGTCACAGTGTGTATTGGTTAATATTTGGTCTGCATATTCCATGCCATCATCTTCTATAGTTTATATTATGGTTCCTTGTACCTACTTTTAAAATGAAATGTGTATAGTATATATGACACAAGATTCTTCAAAACATAATATGATAAAATTTGGAAAATTCTGATTTTTTGGACGCATGCTAAAGCGTTTTATCAAAATGTCCCCAGGTGGACAGGAGTAGGCTGAAAAATAATTCCTTTCGACAGAAAGTGTGAAATTTCTCATTTCGTTAGGAGCAAATACTAAATCAGCTAGTTTTATATTGACATGAAGCAAATGAAAATTGCCTTTTTGTTTTCCTTTCAATGGGCATTTCTGAACCGAAACAATTAAAAAAACCGAAAATAGTTGGGGATCTTATCTATATATCATTACATATGACACAAGGATATGGGATGCCCCCCCAAAATCTCTCGTTGGCATGCCCTTTAATCTGTCAAAACTTCCTCAGCCATAGTAGAACATGTATCAGGCACATTCATGGTATTCACAGCTGCTGTACTGTGGAAGATGCCATGTTGTTTTCATATGAAGATTGGGGGACAAAACCGAAGCATCAGGGACAAAACCGGAATGGGGACAAAACCGATTAAAAAACTTTGAATTTACTACTACTACATTGGTTATATAAATATTTAACACCACCTGCACCAAAAGCTCAGTCATGCAAAACTACTAAAGTTTCTGGCTTACAAGCATAGATAGTAGTTGTTATACAAACAGACAACCTGGAATTATTTGGCAATTTACTGCAACGTTAAGATGCAAAAGGAGACACATTAATGAAGAGCTCTATACTCAGGCTGACTTGAACCTTGTCATAGAAGTGTTGAATGTGGTGACCCGATCATCAAACTCGTCCTCCACTTCATTTCGTCAAAATCCTTGGTGGATCCCATGTCTGGTGGTTGTGACCATGTTGGGTGGGTCCATCTCTTGCTGTTTCTGTGATTCACAGTGTGTATTGGCATCAATATTGGTCTGCATATTCCAGCATCATCTTCTAATAGTTTAGAATTATGGTTCCTTGTCCTACTTTTAAAAGAAAGGTGTAGAAATTAGGACACAAGATTCTCAAAACATACAATATAAATTTGATCTTTTTTTCGTCCAATGCCAAATTTATATTGGTCTCTCCCTGAGTTGAAAACTATTGGGCTCGACTTGTCTCGCCCAATATTTTTTCAACTCATGCTTGACCAATAAATTTTGGTATTGGACTCAATGAATCCAATTTTATAATACATTAATTTTGTTTTCAAATCTCCCTCGCTATATCTTTGTTACATGTTGAAGGCCAGTAAACAGTGAATTGTCTCAAGGGCGTTCTCTCCCCGGTAAGTGTTCAAAGTTTGGGTCCTCTACAAAATGACGAAATATCAACATTAAAGGAATTCCAGAAAATCCATTGAAAATCGTAAACTTTAATATTCTCAACCACTGAAACATGCATGGGTGATCTTCAAAATATCTCGTCGTTTTGAGTATATTGCCTAACGTTAACACTAGTAACGTATCTGTCGTAACGTAGCTGTCGTCCTTTTCTTAGTCGTCGTCTTCTTGATTGAGAATTACGTGCGTCACCGACTTAGTCGCTATACTTATCAGGTATTACCTTCATACTAACGCATGGTTGTGGTAT
>JAMKCH010084128.1:0-17058 GCA_023653785.1 Ophioderma brevispina
ATCGAATTGACATTATGTGTGTATACAAGCGCCCAAACTAATAATTATTCCGTGCAATATTCAAAATGTCAGCGCCCAGCACGGACGACTGGTTTTGAATGGGTTTCACCCCTTGCTAAAATATCACTGAGCCTGGGATAATGTATTATGAGAAAAATATGAACTTTTTCTGATACTACAGGTGTCCCAAAAAAGTGGTGCAAGCAGATAAACTGATTTCTCCAAAACTGCTGAAGATATGAATCTTATTTTCATGGAGGATATCTCTTTTTTTATAAACTGTGAAATCCCATGACATTCCGCCCATGCAAGCCAGAGATATAAACGATCATTAAAGGCCCTCTGTTTTTCATCCATTCCAATGGGATTTACACAGTTATAGTAGATTTCAAATTACGTGAGACTCCATACATAAATCCAAAGGGGTGACGATTCAATCCCCGGCTATGTGGAGACTGGGCCTTTGTTGCCATCACAAAACGTATTGTGTCCATGGTACAAAGTTACTTTACAGAATCGGCTTACTGGAAACTGATGTATTCAGTTCTACAATGGTCTGTTAATGATAGAAGGAGTTTCCAAATCCGCTTTGCGCTAATCTCTTATACAAGTTTGGCCCACTTTTTATGGCAAAATAAAAACTTAGTTGTGTTACGTGTGAATTGATATAAGAATGCATTATTTCTCCAGTACTGTGATAAAGAATGATATTTTGTAGTGTCAAAGGTAAGTTATGTTCAAATAACAACATTTAATGAAATATTTGCTGGTGTTTTCATCCTGATACTTCAAATGAAACATCCAAGCTATCTTAGATGTGAAACGATGCATTTTATGTCAACATTTATTTACTACACTTTAAAAGACATACTGTAAATTTTACAGTAAAATTCTGGCAGCAATTCTGCCAAAAAATTATCGTAAAATTTACAGTATACTGTAAAAATTAATGAAATCAAAACGCTTAAGAACATATATATTTGGTGAGTTATTACTGAGATTGTGAATGTGTGGAGAATAAAAAAGCACTGACGAACACCATAACTTAGTAGGCCTATCCACAATTTTTTACATTGCATATACTGTAAAATTTACAGTTTGTTGTAAAATGTATTACATCAAACTGTAAAATATACAGTAAATTTGAATGAAAACCTGTAAAAGCTACATTTTTACGGAGTTTTGTTGGTAGAATTGCTGCCAGTATTTTTCTGTAAAATTTACAGTATTTGTCCATGTATATTTTAGTACTTAATGGTATTATTGAAAAATTCATAGTAGTGTATAATGATGTTGTTACTCATTAATTCGAATAAAGTCTTCAATTTTAGATTGTGTCATATAGGCCTGGAAAATTGGACATAAAATTTACAGTATTTTCCTGTATTTCCAAATTACAGCCAAATACTGTAATTTTTAAAGCTTTTTTACAGTATTTTCCTGTAAATTGCACTGTAATTTTTTACAGTGTAGCCAGTGGCGGCGCCAGACCTCTTTTTCTGGGGGGGGGAACGGGGGGCAAAGTGAAATCTTGGGGGGCAAAAGTGAAAATCTGGGGGCAAAATATGAAAAATTTGGAAATTTTTCACCAATTTTGGCCCAAAATCGCTGATTTTTTGGCCACAAATCACTGACTTTTGCCCCAAATCCTTCATTTTTCCTCCATGCCCCCCTGGTGCCGCCACTGTGTGTAGCTACATTACTATACATTGTATGAGTACCATCATTTTTTTCACTGTGGCCATTAAAATATTTCCTCTTACCTCTCAAGGTGAATGGGCAGACCTAAAACTTTTAATGAGGTCTCACTTATTTTGAAATCTACTATAATAGTGATTATCGGTACATCAGATAAATGCGTGTTTCAATCGTGTGCATTGACTAAATGATAACCTAAGAACCTGAAGGTGATATGCTACTAAATTAATGCAGTGCTGTATCTGAACAAATATCTTGCATAATATCTAATAATAACTTTCAAGCTGACAAGGGTTACCTGTTGAAATATTATTTGTCAGGAGTAATGCATGTTCATTGAACAGATTTTAACTCTCTCCCTGCGGATGTCGAGTGCACTCGACACACGCATAATTTTTGTCAATTTTGGATTTTTTGGGTTAAAAACATTTCAAAATTATATATTTTCGTGAGCATATTCAAATTCAGCCTAAAGTGCATTGAAATGAGTCCAAACAAGTCCTAGTCTTTGTTTTTTGGGCGTTTTTTAGATGGTTTCCCAAATGACCTGCAAATATTTGGCAAACTGTCTCAAATGTCTCTGACTTATGTGTTATAACTTATACACAGTTCCAGCACGGAGAAGTTAGTTGAACATTTGGGGAGGGCGCTAATGTATCCTTTCGAATTCCACTTTACCTAGTTTCAACGTGCGGGTGTCAAACGTGCCATACACCATGTATAGGCCTATGAATGCGCACGCGTGTATTTGTTTCCTCTCTTTCCTTCCTTTCCATATTTGGAATTTTATTTTTGCTTGTGGTAAAGGTGTGTGGTGATAGCGTGTGTGTGTGCGTGCGACTGTGTTGCTTATGGTTTGATGTTTTTTACAGAAATTTAATCCAGAATCTTTCTTACTGACATAGTGGTTTTTGCAAAAGTAAAAAAACCTCATTTTAGTTGTTTTTAGTACATTTGTGAAAAGAAAAAAACATATTTACACAGTCGGACGGATCTGTGTAGGTCAGGCTAGAGGGCAATTTGGGGATAAAACACCTAACTTTTGTTACCTATTTTTTATTGTACACGACCCGATAATACTGGTGGTGAATTGAAACCCGTGGGCCTCCGATATGTAGCCAGAGAGACTAATATGAAATACCTTTACTGTGTGATGGTATAGAATCAAACATTGAAATTGATTTTTCTCCAAAATTTTGTTTGACAAAAGTAAGGAATTTCAATTTTGACTTGAAAAATAATATCAAAGAAGGTACGAATTTAAATAGACGTAAAAAACCTAAGCCTTTTATCTTGACTTCTGCGCTTTGAGACATTTGTTCTGGATGACGTGGACAATTGAATTGCTAATGGCAGACTGTGGTCGGTCCAACAGAAAGTCGTTCCGGGAAAACAGCGCTTCACTCGTCCACTGGCAACCACTCAGCCGGTTGCTTTTTAACTCTCTCCCTGCGGAAGACGAGTGCACTCGACACACTCATAATTTTTGTCAATTTGGATTTTTTTGGGTAAAACATTCCAAATTATTTATTTTCGTTAGCATATTCAATTCAGCCTAAAATGCATGAAAGGAGTCCAAACAAGCCCTAGTGTTTGTTTTTTGGTGTTTTTTTTTTATATGGTTTCCCAATGACCTGCAATATTTGGCAACTGTCTCAAATGTCTCTGACTTATGTGTTATAACTTTATACTACAGTTTTCCAGCACGGAGAGAGTTAGAAAGTAATGATGTTTGATGAAATAAAATTTTAGATTCAAGTCAATTGTTAAAGTAGAAAAATAATAAATGACAGGTGTGATCCTCATAGCTTAGTTCAATGAAAATGAATGGCACGTTCCTCCAACTGTGTTTATTTATAAAACCTCAACAAAGCTGAGAATTTCAAGAAAATCTTATCTGTTTGTGTCATTACACATTTGGGTCGGACAAAGATGCCAGGCAAACAGGTTACTGCCGAGCAAAGGACTTTTATGTCACTCGCTATTTTCTTTTCTTGTACAAAATGTGACTACATGTATGACATTTACAGTACAGGAGGATATTTTTTTTCGGACATACAATTTCTCTCAAATTGCACAGATCGATTGTTAAAAAGACCACCACCAAGAACGTTCACAGGTTTATTGGACAAACAGTACAAAAAGAAACAGCAACCTTGTCTACTATCGTAATTGTCCCCATAGAACACCGTGGCTTTGACTTTCTGTCGTGCACGACAGAAAGTAGGCCCTACTAAATCATCCATATTATTACATAAAGACGGCGTATTCGGCTCATTCACTTCAGGCGTGATCTAATACATTGAAAGCATTCCCAATAATGCCAAAACCCGGTTCAAAAAACTGTGGGCGCTTCTCTCTGGAAATCTCATCATTTCCTCTTTAAAGGCTGATTAAGAGATTTGAAATATACCTTTTCGTGTATTAATTAAAAATATTCAACTAGAACTACAGAGTCACCTTATAATGCAATCCAAAGTTTGAGATACATCGGCTTTTTCGTTTTGATGCAGTAACCATTTATTGTAGTGTAACAGCGCCATAGCATACTGTGTAAAACAAAATTTCCGGATCCGAGTTTAATAACAAAGTTGTGATTTTCTATTGAATGACTTTTTGGATTTGAGTTTAGCTATTTCACACGTGATTAAGTAATGAAAAAGCATTGTGTCATCAAAAAACACGATTTGTTTAAAAATCTGAGGGCGCCCTCTTGGAAATCTCTTGGTCAGCCTTTAAACACAGGTGTCACTTACTTTACAGGTTTAGATATCTATCAAAAAGGTATAGATAATAAAATAGATAATACGCTAACTTTTTGATTTGTGCCTGATCCTAAAGTTTCGAATGCGACTGTAGGCTCATTGCACATTTATATTCCTGCCTATTTGTCACTTAATAAATCTAAAAATAATATCCTGTGCATTTTGTATTCCTTAGTTGTCTAATATTGAATATCAGAGTAACATTCATGTTGGAAATCGCTCACCCGAGAGCAGAACGGCCAAATGATGTTAACTGTATAATTCCCATTGGAATTTTGAAACACAGATGGCCCTTAATAATCGTTCATATCTCTGGCTTGCATGAGTGGATTGTCATGGGATTTGCACAATTTATTACAAAAGATTATATTACTACTTCACCATGAGAATGAGATACACAGCCTTTGTCGATGGGACATGTCTTCTATGCGGTTGTTTTGTAGTTCATCGGGTGGCTAGGGGAAAACCAAGGTAAATTTCAGGATTAATTATTAAATCAATAATCGTCTGTTCCCACAATAACTGGCACATTTTCTTGAAAAAAGAATAAAATGTTCCACTTCAATTTCATTTCCCCAATATCAGTGACTAGTTGATACACATAGACTTCAGCAAACATGGAGTTAAAGATATTCAATCACCGGCCCGGTATACGGTGTAGAAAACACTTCACATTCCCTTTCATCTGGGAGTGCAGGACCATTGTTATAATTGCGCGCAGCTGAAGAGATTTTCAGCTGTTACGCTCTCCAATTTATACTGAGTACTTTTCAGGAAAATACTTAACCTCATTCACAGATTATAAATATTGAGCTTCTATAGTGCGTGTTCAATTACTTTGGCCATATTTTCATCATTTATTAAAAGGAAGAAAACATGAACCAACATCATGAGAGAATGTTGCTGGGCCAGCTTTGACCTAACAACTTGTGCAGACCAAAATCCGTAACTTATGGCTTTAACTTCATTTCGATTTAATTTACCGCGTTTCAGAAGAAAATTATGTCCACGACCTATATTATAATGTACACTGTTAGTTTTGTGAGAGAGGACGGTATTTGTCACTCAACCGAATCGTGGAGGTGGTAACACCTGTCTATAACAATGGCCCTACCTACCCGGCCCATGTAATATCTTAGCTTCATGGTTAGCTGAAGTCTATACATACCATTGGTCTCTGATATTGGGAAAAAGAAATTGATGTGACATTTATATTTTTTAAGAAAATGTGCCAGTTTTTTATGTGCTGGACAGACAGTTATGTGACCGTAATACTTTATTATGATTTACACTTGGTTTTCCTCTTATCCCCCAGATGGGGACTACAAATTTGTTATACAGTTGTTTATTTGGTCCCGTCCCATGGTCCTATTCATAGTTTTTGAGAAATCAGAGTTTATCTGTTGGCACCACTTTTTTGGGACACCCTTTATATCCTCACATTTGATTGGAGTAAAAGGGGTGTGTTGGGGTTTGATTGGGTCATCTACGCATACCGAAACAGAAGCCACGATATCTTTCGCTGGCTTCCATGGGCGTCAATCGGTGGGGACGAGGGGGACATGGTCCCCCCCCCCCGGTTTTTGGGTGGGGGCACAATATCAAATGTCCCCCCCACCCCATGAATCATGTATTTGAAAGCCTACAGCACCTCTTACCAATGGAGCATCCTGGGCCGTTGGTTCTCCTCGTAAAAATCAATGCGACAATGAACACTAATTTACGTTGGCAAAACCTCTGTACCATTAAATTTCCAAAATTTTCCGCGCTACGCGCGGTACCGAGGGAATTACAGACCTGATTACAGGCTGGTGTCTATTTTTGGTTTGAGAAATGACGACAAGTTCTGTGATCATCTCGACATTGGCGATTGCCGCAAATAGTGTTTTTCTAAACACTGACTCTCCTAGAAGTGGATGGTCTATAGAGGTTAAAATTTTCAGAACATGCTCATCACACCTTAGTTTGTAGTTTGATTAACTTGATACCCACTGAGACCATTTGCAAGAAAAAAAAATCAAAAAAATTGCTAATCCAGGGTTCCCTGGCCAAAAACGACAAACCAAGATTGGCCTACAACAAAACACAATTTGGTTTTAACATGTTATGACGTCTCGTAGACGTCTAAGGTCAGAAATACTTTCAAACACCCAAATAATGAGCTTGTGCACAATATCTAAATTATATATAATAACAGTTTTATGATCTTTACTTGATTTGGTTCAAGAATTTGGTATGTCCAAAACAAAATTACCTATACACATAGTTAAGATTACTTATGGTTTACTAGTGTCCTGTGTTGAAGCGTTTGCGTTCATCGATGATATGTCCTCACAGCGAAGACTTCCAAATGACAGCCACACGTTCATACAAAACCCCTCCGGTATTATATTCCAAGGGAATCTTCTCAGTCCTGCAGGTCAATCTGTCCAGCAGTTCAGACGACAAGGATACATAAGTCCCTCGACGATAATAAATCCACAGTCCAAGATAATTCACCACATTTCTATCTCCCCCACAATTTGGATCCTATTTTGATTCCCAGGACTTTCGGCTTCAAAGACACAGTAGAATAATAATAGCACTCTGCTCACATGAAATTGAACATATAATATGTCCTGGCACTGTGTGTGAAGCATAAAATCTACCATTATTGTAGATCAACTAGCTCTCCATACTGTATAGCTGATTAACTGCTGACGGCGAGACTTAGCTCAATCTCCTATATATACTGACTTCACAAAAATTCCCAGTCTTAAACTAGCCATTACTCATTCTTATGCATAAACATGACTTGCACCATCAAATCCAGATTTCACAATCAAATTACATCACTTCAATATATAACTTTGTGGGGGAATTCCCAGATCTTGCAACTGTTTTGATCTTTTTTAAAGCATAAACAAGCTGAGGCAGTTACTAATTTTAGCATTCTTGGGGAATCCCCCACTTCCCCTATTGTGCAATCTAAACGTGCACTTATCAAAAACAACTAGGGTATTCCCTTTCTCTCTTTTATAGTAAACAAAAGACTTGTCCTGTTAGAAATCCCTTCTCACATAAAACTTGAGAAAAAGATATTTTTAAAAGCTTAATCAGAAAAATTGGAGGCCATATACATCCTCCCCCCTAAAAGAAAATTTGAATGAAATGAAATTTTCAAAATCGGCTTTATACCTTTTAACCATTTTGTGGTTATTTTACAATCAGTTAACACAGTGCACTTTCCACTTTTTTATTATAATGTTCTTGCCTTGCTGCCTTCAGTCTATATTCATAAATTTTGTCACATCAAATTTCTGACGCAAAATTTAGCAGCTCTGGACAAGGCATCTGCCAAGACCTTTTCTTTTCCTTTGATATTCTTATGTCTTGTATTCTGTGAGTTAAACTCCAAGTAATTCCTTGTCAGTTGGAGGTTTAAATTTACCACAAATTAAATGAAATACAATCATAAATTATATTGGGTACATTGTTCCCCAATTGCATCAAAGTGGTCAGTTTTACTTGATCTGAATTTCCAGTCTCACTTCTACTTGGCTCACTGTGATGGTGCAATTTGGTTGCTCTGAAAATGCCTACTCCTCAATGCCATGGGTTATGACAGTGTTTCACTGGGTACATCAGGAAATATGTTTTCCCACTCATATTAACTCTTTCATTCAACCTTGTTGACTTTGTGGAGATGGCCTAATTTCTTGTCTAAAATTGGCAAGTATGTCAGAATTTTGCACTTTGACACCATAATCATTTTTCTGTTTTTACAGTGCTGTTTGGTTCAAATTCTAACTCTGTGATGTCACCCCTTGTACACACATCAACTCTAAATACATACACATGTAGGCTTTTCTGTCATCATCTCTTTCATTATACTCTTGAGCATATTTATGTGACTATTGTCTACTTTTTTACGTCTAGCTGGTGTTTTGATCACATAGTCAAGTTTCTCCCACTTTATTCTCTATCTCATATGGTCCAGAATACTCTGTTGCAAAGGATGCCCTTGTATTGTAAAAAGTGCCAAAACTCCTATCACCTGGCTTGAATCCTCTGTTCCTCGCATCTGTTGTCATAACCCATGTTTTCATTTTTGCCTGACTCTGTTTGAGATTTTGTTTGCATTTCATGGCTCTTTGGAGCCTGTGTCTGAAATTGAGACACATTCTAACAAATTCACATCACGATTTTCACACAACCACTTTTACTTTCGTAGTTTCAATGGTCCCCTAACTGGTGAGCCAAACACCAACTCAAATGGACTGAATCCTACTGACTCTTGTTACAGCCTCCCTGGTAGCAATAACAGGAGATGACTCCCTCATCCCATCCCTCTCAACTCAACAATAGGTTTTGATCATTTTTTTCATTTTGGTGTACCTTTCTAGGCCCCCTGGGATTTCTGGGTGGTATGCCTGAAGAACCTGTACTGGGAAAATTCCAACTGGTCCATAACTTGTTGGAATAAACCTGAACCTGAAATTTGTCTTGATCGACTGAATTGATTTTTGGAAGGCCTACTGGGGAAAAACTTGGTTAGAGCTCACATACTCTGTGCCCTAATATTTCTCAAGGGAGAGCCTCAGGGAAATCTTGGTGGGAAGAACACATGATGGTCAGTAAAGTACTGATTCCTGACTTGGCTTGGAAGTGGCCCTCGCAATCTATTACCACCCTACTAAATGGCTCTCAGAATGCGGGTATTGTGCAAGGGAGCCGTAAGGAATCTTTTCTGATAGGCTTGCCCCCATTTAACATGTGTGACAAGTCCTACAATACTCAGACACATCTTTCTGAGTGTAGCCACCAAAAATGACTCCTAATTCTGTCATGTGTTTTTTCACACCTAAGTGTCGCATGGGACTATCGTGGCTATGCCCCTATCACTCCCCTATGGTAATACCTTTGGCATCTACAATTTGATGGCACAACCTCCTGCCTCATCTACAAGTGCCTCGGGTGGCCGCCCTTTTCTCATGAGGACACCATTTTGTTTGTAAGAAACAACAGGAATTTGCTCGGCTTCCCTGTTGCGACAATGCCCTCTCACCTAAATTCCTAAGTGCTGGGTCGTGTGCTGCTCATTTACCAACTTGTCAGGCTTAAAGGGTCTCCTTTACAGTCCCTAACTCTATATGCTTCATCGGCTGGTTTTTTTTTCATTGTTTACCATTGTTCACTTTGTTTGGTGCTCAGGGCTGGATTTTTCACTAACAGGGAATTTAGTCCCCCTGAAAGAGTGGAAGATGCTCCAAATTCCTCCAATTTTGAAGAAAAGTATCCTCTAAATTTGGGACCAAGTCCATCCTCAACGCTCTTCCTATATGTGTGAGTATTTTGACTCATCACCTGCTCACTGTTTTCCTGTAAGGCTTTTCTGGTCATTGACCTATTAATGCACATGCTGGGAAAATTTCGGTTTCCTCATCAAATTTATCCACTGTACCTGGCACCTGGGAAACTATGGGATCTGGGAGTTTTCCCCCCTGCCAAATCATTCCCTAACCACATGGATTCACTTTACTGGAGTTCTTGTCTACACCAATTGTGACAGTTCCAGAAACAAGTCTGATTTCAAATTCATTTTGTGAAGAAGGGACCTAATACAATCCATACCTATCCCCTGAATCATGCACTAGTTCCTGTGGAACTCTCAAATCAAATGGAAGTGCATCTTCCAATATCATGGACTGCGTGGCAGCACGTGTCCCTCATGATTCTAATGGGTTTTGGCTCTAAACTACACCTGAAAGGGACACAAATCCCTCCAAACAAAGGCTAAGTCATCCCTTACTTTTTTCTGTGTCAATTCCCGTTTGTGGGATTTCTTGTTTTGACATAAGAATGAACTTTTGACCTCAAAGTAACTGCACAACCATTGGTTTTGACTCACTTTTGTGGCTCCCTCCCTTTTGGGTGGATAGCCATGTCCTCCCAACACCGTGACCTTGTATGTCCCCTGGCTTCTTACATGATTGCACTGTGATTAGCACCATTACTTTCTTTACTCCCCTTTTCATGGGAACCTGCTGGGATTTCCCCTCCTGAGTGCACCATGAGACCTTTGTTAGAACCCGACTTATTGTTGTATTTGTTGTACCTAGTAAATTCTTGGGCTAAGGCCTACATACAACTTAATTTGTGGTCAATGCATAATCGTCGGCCTTTACGGCTGCTTCAGGCAAAACTGTCAATTTGTTTTCATCCAGATGTGTTTTGATATCTGGATGTAACACTTTTGAACTCTCAACAACATCAACTCCCTAAGTTGACCAAAATTTTGCCCGCTTCTTTTGAGAGAAGCCAGCGATCACACATTTGTTTCTTTACACGGCAAATTCAACATGGGTATGTCATCCTTTTTCTGACCAGACCTGAATTTTTGTCTATTCCCTCTGGACCATATTCATATGCTTTGAGCAGTGCCTGCTTAACCTCGTCATAATCACTACATCTGCTAATGACATGGCCGAAGGGGATTGTCCGGGCTTTACCAATGACACCTGAACTGTAGCAACAAGGTCCAAGACTCCTTGGGCCATTTCAAGCTATTGGCATTTCTCAAAGTGTAATGAGTATTTGTCTACTTCTTTGTTCTTGAAATTTTGAACAGGCGAATATTTTTCCCGCCCAAAAAACCAGATTTCTGGAAGAGTCCTGATGAGCTACCCTGTTGTTTCAATTTTTCTAACTCTAGTTGAGCTTCAGCTCTTTCTGTTTCTCTCCATTTCCTTTTGTTTCCATTTCATTTTGCTTTCCTTTCTTTTTGTTGCATTTCTTTTTGCATCTGCATGGCAACTTCTCTTTTTTCAATTCAATTTCCTTTTCTTTCTGTTCTTTTGAATTTGCATTTCAATTTCTTTTTGCTTTTGTTCCATTTCCATCTTTTCAATTCTATTTCCAATTCCTTTTGAATTTCAAGTTCTTTTAACTTTGAATGCATCACTTTTTGCCCTGTTCCAGAACCTCTTCTATCTTTTCCAAAAATTAATATCCCAAACATCTTCCTGGACAACTTTTCAATCAAATTATTTTTGATGCTTGCTTTCTCATGGGATGTTTTGCCTCAAGTCCTAAATGCTTGGCTAGTTTCATTAACTCCCGGCTTTTCGCACTCTCAAATTTTCTCTCCCAAGTTATTTGCCCTATGACCACTTCTGATCAAACTCCATTGTGTATTAACTCTACAACCAATTTTAACTTAACCAAACTACAAGTAGTACATGTTAAATACACACAAATCTTGTAATGCCAAAATGTCCATTTTTCAATTTTTTTCACACTTGTTAATGTGTAAATTTGAACAAAAGGCTCAAATTTATCTCAATTCAATTCCCGGAAAACGAGTCCCCAATTCTGTTATGACGCCTCGTGACTCTAAGGTCAGAAATACCTTCAAACACAAATAAATGAGCCCTTGTGCCACAAATTGATTTCTTTTAAATTATAATAATAAACAGTTTTACTGATCTTTACTGTGATTTGGTTCAAGAATTTGGGTATGTCCAACAAAATTACCTATACCCATTGTTTAGATTACTTAATGGTTTTTACTAGTGTCCCTGTGTTGAAGCGTTGCAGTTCAACGATGTATGTCCGCACAGCGAAACTCCAAAATGACAGCGCACAAGTTCATACAAAACTCCTCAGGTATTATATCCAAGGGAATCTTCTCAGTCTGAAGGAATCTTGTCCACAGTTCAAGACGACAAGGTAAAATTAAGTCCCTCGACGATAATAAATCCACAGTCCAAGATAATCACCAGAATTTCTATCTGTCCACATTTGGAATCTATTTGATTCCCAGCACTTTCGGCTTCAAAGACGACAGTAGAATATTACAGCAACTCTGCTCACATGGAATTGACTATACTAAATCCCTTGGCACTGTGTGTGAAGCAAAATCTACCATTATTGTAGATAAAACTAGCTATCCAAACTGTATAGCTTTGATTGCAACTGCTGACGCGAGACTTAACTCAAATCTCCCTTTATACTGACTTCACAAAAATCCCATCTAAAAATAGACATTACATCATTCTTATGCATACATGACCTTGCACCATCAAATCAATTTCCCAATCTAAATTACATCACTTCATATATATAACTTTGTGGGGGAATTCCCAGATCTTGCAATGTTTGATCCTTTTTTAAGCTAAAGCTGAGTCAGTTACTATTTTTAGCATTCTTGGGGATCCCCACTCCCCAATTGTGCAATCTAACAGGAGCACTTAGCAAAACAACTAGGGGTAATCCCCTTTCTCTCCTTTATATAACAAAATACTGGTCCTGTGGAAATCCTTCTCAAATAAAATGAGAATCAAATATATTTTTAAAAGCTTAATTCAGAAAAATGGAGCCATATAACAAACATTTTTTGGGTACTATCTGTAATCTTTATGCACAAAAGTGTTATTTTTCTAAATTTTGAGGACAAGAATTCATTTGTAGCAAGTTTCGTGAAATTTAGACATGTCCCGTTTTCTCCTTAAACGCCATTTTGTTCCCAAATGAGATGCGAGGGCGCTTTTCAGATTTCTTGCAAATGCTTGTCATTTCATAAATGTGAGGATGCATTTGCAAAGATAACTACAGGTACTACCTGCTATGACAATTTAAACTCAATAGATCAGTATTTTGCCGAGCGCTATTTGAATATTGCAATGACAATGCAATCTCTGAGATTCAACTCAGCACCACGGCCAAAGCGTTGCAATTTAAAGTTTCAAATTTCAGCGTAGCTTGCCCTGTAGGTGGCCTTGATATTTTGAACATTACATTAAATACGTTGACGCATTATGTGAGAAAAAAGCGAAGGCGCTTCACACCAAAATTGTCCTAAAATGGTTGATTTTTACGAAACGTTAGGCTATTTGGCGCCATCTTGATTTTTGACGATTTTGGCTGGGGCCCCCTGGATTTTGCATTTTCCGTTTTTTTTTCAAAAATGGTATCAGTACACATAACTTCATCAAAGTCAGGTGTGAGACATGTTTCTGAAAATGTCACCTTCTACTGTATAGCCCACTCTTACAGAAGGGCTCAAATCCCTGAAAATTCCATAAATTCTGACCAGTAAAATGAAAAGTATCAAACCAAAATTTGTGGAGAATTACAATGCAACTTGCAACTTGTCATCCCCACGCTTTTTAAAAAAACGCGACTAGGCTTTAATCTTTTGGACTAATTTAAATGCGACAACGCCCGACCCTTGTCAACATTAATGTTGATTTTTTTTTTTATATTTTGTTGATTTCAATAGCCTTATGGCAAACTTTTTCATATGGATTCCTAGTCTCCTTTTTAGACCCGAAGTGGTCACATCTCTATTTCAAGAATTCACAGCTCTATTGGTATGTTTTCTATTTTCTCTGCTGAAAAATGAAGGAATTTGGTGAAAAATTATTAGATATTATAAATGTTGTAGGCTGATCCATTTAAACCCCATTGTCACAGTTCACCTGGGTTTTTTTTTCGTTCCATCAGTTTGTGACAAATCTTTCTGCCTTTGTTTCACAAGAGTAAAATGCAGATAATCAGATTCGTGAATCAATGATAATCAGTGCATGAATATATTAGATTATTTTAAACATTGTAAATCATTCAAAGAGTCCATTATCATGGTCCAAATAGTGAGACAAGATCTCTCTCCAATAACTTTATTCTTCTAAATTTGTCCATTCCCCACAGCTGGAATAACTTTGAAGACAATTTTCAAGTTCAATGGAGAATCAACGTTGAAGGAGGATTTCATTGAAAACGAACAACAAGACAATAATTTATAATACTTTTCTTTGCCCAAGCTCAAGACGCTCGCCTTATAGGGTTTTTATAACGTTTTGAACTTGAATTGTGACACGCAAGACAATATTAAAGGTCTTTAGACGTGGTTATTTGTGCAATATTGCAAGCAAAACACTCTTATCCAAATACTTAATTTGTTTTAAAAACGTGTCATTGATCAAATTAAAGTTATTATTGATCAAATTTATTGTATACAATATTTTATGGAAAGAACTCTCATCCAAAATCTGTTTCAAATCTGTTAAAACCTCTCATTTATCCATGATTTTTCTCTAATCCATATAATTTTGTCAATATTCTGTGCAACAATTTTTGAAAAAAGAATTGAGGCATTATATTGTTTTTGTTTTTGAAAGATGTTTTTGTTATTACTCCTAACAGACGAGTGCCACAATAACAACCTTTAGGGAGAATATCATTGACCCATTGAGTGGTTTACTGTGTGATCTCCCATGAATGGTATAATGGGAAGGTGTACAAACTGTTCATATCTGCTTCCTTTTTCAGCGATATAGCCGAATATGTATGTAAATAAACGAGTATTACGATTATGTCAGAAAAATTACGGTTCATTAAGGATCTAAATTGTCCCGTAAGATCTTTAATTGCCAATTTTATACAAAAGTTTTTTTGTTTTTTTGTTTATTTGATTAAATTAAAAGTTTGAAGCGTTTTACATCACTCTTCAAAAGGCTATCTTGAACGGCGATTTTAGATCGTTGATTATATCTAGAGGCATATAAAGTGAACCACTTTTCTTCAAATTGTTCAAAACTTTGCATAGTGTTTTATGGCCTCCATTTTTCTGATACACTTTTAAAAATCTATTTCTCAATTTATTTGAGAAGATTTCTCACGGGAAAAGTTACTTTTGTTTACTATAAAAGTCGAAAGGGGAATATCCTAGTTTGTTTTTTGCAAAGTGTGCACCTGTTTAGATTGCACAATAGGGGATGGTGATTCTCCAAGAATGCTAAACTTAGTACTGAGTCACTTGTTTATGCTTTAATGATCAAAACTTTGATGGATAGGTAAATTCCCCCATAGATTTCTACAGCCTGTCTAAAAAAAAATGGTACAATCACCAACCGATATTTTTCAATCTTATTCTCAACATTAGTAAGTTGTTTTGTATATCTCATTCAAGAGAAAAGACCAGGATGTCCAGGATTTTTTGTTTCATCTCATTGCTTTTTTCAATGAGAGATCTCCAGTTTACTGCGGATCACAAAAATCGAGTTTTGTGCACTTTCTGGTTGAGTGAAAACGGTGAACGAATTAGTTACATAAGTTATTCACACTGAACAGATTATAAATTCTTTAAAAAGGTATTACCTCATAAGAAACTCTAAAAGATTCTAAAACCGTTACGTAATGGTGAAGTTATGATAGTAAGTTCCTGGCCCTTAAGATAAAGTGAATAACCTTCGACATACTGTTGTTTGTCAGAAGAAACCATGAGCGTACAGCCGGGCGTACAGCCACCTGGAGAACAGAGTTTCTATGGTCTTGAAGTCTCATGAACGCAAATTCCTACCACCACGTGATACTTTGCTTCCAAATTTCAAAAAAACAATTAAAAACGAAAACCAAAGCTAATGTATTTTTAAACCGGTTCTTTGGATTTGGAGTGTTTATTTTGGTTGCAATTACATTCCTTCTGGCATGCTTTAACAGATACCAATCTGGTAATACAATTCAAAGCTCCATTCATGACGTGACAATAAATATTTGTTTGTTGTTATTTATGAAAAGAAGAAGATACTTATCATTGAACTGGTTATGTGGACTATTAAAACTTGTGTGACTTCCTTTGTTTACTAAATATAACAAAAATACATTGTGTTTTTGTTTCTTTGTAAGTGCAATCTTGGGTGAGCTTCAGACCAGCATGGCAAAGCTGGACGAAACGAAAAACAAAACAAACTCATGCCCATGCATAAAAGTGGCACAAAATCGATTTTGATATATTGCACTAAATTGATTTATATCTCTGGATTAACAAAGCAAATGAGATGAAACAAACACCATGGAAAGCATGATATTGTTCTGTAATTATGTCAAGTAAGAATTGATTATTTTGAAATTGAATATTTAACCAATTTTTTTTCTGATGTTACCACTTTTTTGCGGACAGGCTGGATATGTGAAGTGATGTAATTTAGATGGAAATCTATTGATGGTGAACGGTCATGTTTATGCTGATGAGATTAATGATATTGTTAGAAAGGGAATCTAGCTGTAAGAAGTTAAATAGTACTTGTGATGAAGACTGAGGCCAGCAGTTTTAAAACTAGCGATCTGTGTGCTATACAGTATAATTATAGCTAGTTTTACTCTTACAATAAGGAGATTTGAGTTTCACATCTAGTGCCAGGATTTTGATTTTGGAATGCCGCCGGAAGCTTATAGCTAAATTGTGGCTGTCGTTTTAAGCCAAAGAGCTTCAGATTTCGGAATCAAAAAGGGATTCCAATTGTGGTCCTATATGAGGACATAGCGACAGACTGATGTGGTATATTACCTGGATTTTATTATTGTGGAAAACATTAGCAATCGTCGCGGGAAAGCCCCGTCGTCTTGAAACTGCTGGACAAAAGTTAACTTCAGGACTGAGACGATTCCAATGGAATATGACCTTGAGGATTTATAAGCGTGACTTTGCATGCGTCATTTTTGAAGGTCTTCGCTGTGAGGACATATCATCGCTTAACTGAACGTTACATGTGGACATTACTGGACATTCTGAGGAAACAAGTAAACTAATTGTGTGGTGATGTGTAATTTGATT
>JAMKCH010084129.1:0-69566 GCA_023653785.1 Ophioderma brevispina
CAAAACCGCCCATTTCATCGCTTACACGTTTTCAGATACTTGCCAATATCGATGACGTCGCCCCGTCAAAATTACCATATCGATTTTTTGCACTGCTAATTAGCAGCGATTCAAAGCAAAAATTGACGAAGTTCTTGACAGTGCGAGTGAGTTCCGTACGTATGTGAGATGCATGGGCAGATGTGCTTAGTTTGTAGCCCAGTCTGCAAGAAAATAAAAGTCCCCAGTAAAGGCTAGTAAAAGATATTCCCACCTCCCCTGCACCAACACACTGAATATGAGACTAAGAATAGGGCATACGTCATCATTTTATCACATATTTGTACTGTGCAGTGACCAGTCAAAATTGCCACTCGCAGACATGACAAGTGATTTTGAACATTAAAAATTGAAAATGATGAATCCTGACCCGCGTATCAACATGCCACGCAAATGTGACGTTTGGCGAACAGATCCCAAAATTCCAAGCCCGAAATGAGTTCCAGTTCCCCACTTCACGCCGTGAGAATTTAGGGAGACAACGCACTCCTAGTCAAGACATGAACTTACCCACACCCTCTGGAACTTACCATGTCCTGACAGGCAACCTATTACTGCACAATTTAAGTCTAAACTTTCATCGACCATGGGCTAACGATCCAATGAAACTACGTGTAAAATACACATCCGTTCACTACAATACTGTAAAATTTCACATTATAGTCTAGCGACTCACATCAGTACACGTAGCCGTAGCTTCAAATCCCTCATGATAGTCTATTCAGCACAGTTACCGTACGTGGGTAGCGAGCTCGAATAATCCTACACCACGTACACAGCCACGTGATCCTAACATTCCCTACACAGTGACACTGACAAAACGATTCATGTAAATTCCAACCTTGATTTTGCAACGTGCCGTTTTCCAAGCAGCAAAAATGTGTTGCGATTGTTACAATTCCCAGCTAGCTGTATTAGCCTGCATCAGGGATCCTGGCTGTATTCGCCCCGGTTTCGCTTTGTTTTGAATGGTTAACCAAAACCAATAATTGAATGGTTATGATCAGTTCCAATAAGCTCGTATTCTAGGAACTAGTTTAAGCGAAAACGATGAATCTCAATTGACCAATCAACGAGCGCTATAGTTTCGGAAGAAATCTCCGCGAAAAACACTGATAACAAGAAAGGAAATATTTGCGGAAATGGCTTTGATTACGACTGACCTTTGGAGCGGTCCAGAGAGGGGCGGACTCACACAAATTGATAAATAATCAAAGCCTTGATAAAAGCTAAGATAACTCTACGGTGGCCTGACAATTTTCTTACTTATAACCTCCTATTTTGTTACTCACCCTTTATCTATCCCTGCACGTTTTTAATAATTAAACCAAACTCCCATCACAACGCCAGTCTTCCAGAGACTAAAATGACAGAAAATGGCTTTTTTAAGAAAAAGGCCATACTCAAACTTGCAATGATGTATTCTTTGTCTGAAATTGCAAAATCGCATTACACACCCACCACTAACACTCCAAAATTATAGTAGTACGTATAATCATTTTCATAAAAGGAAACATTTAATGAAATGACCTTCAGAGACTTAGAAATAGAACCTCTCCCCGCAATTTTGAGAGCAGTGGTTTCTATAGTAGTCGGGAGTCGGGGGGGTCGCTAGGCGACCCGACAAAAATTGTTGTTCGTTCGTGTCTCCGGACAGTGCCTAAAACAACAATACTGAGTACCTTTTTCACGTGAAGTTAATCTTAAAAAAATGTAGAAGCATATCATGAAAAAAAACACATCGACGGCATGGTGTGAAATTCCGAACAAAACGTGAATTTTTCGATCGTAAATTGTGACCTACTTGTCACCTGACGTACGATTACACAACTAAGTGCAAGTCACAGATAGGTAAGTTTTCTAGTATTGGGTTACGCTCCTAAACATTTATGTTTTTTTTTAGAGGCCTGTTTTTAGCAGACTTGAGGCTGGTTATAAGTTCCAGGATGGAAATGGGCACCGAATGAGATGCATTCGGGGTCGGGCAAATTGCAGGCGGGGGCGAGGTAGGACACATGCCACATAACAGCAACAGAACGGAACGGGCGCCCGGCATGAACTTCAGGCGTAACCACAGACTATCTGTGGGCGTACCCGATGTTGCTAGTCTTATTCAAGACTCCTTAACGGTAGTAGGCAGGGCGTCTCACGCATATCGAAACAGTCACACCAGACTTGACTTAAGGCTAGGCATGGTTCACGCAATGTTTAATTTTAAATATAAATTTATAGACTCCCTGTTTTAACTTCCATCATTCATGCAAGTCATACCAAAACAGGCGGACAGGAAGACGGCGGAGTTCGACCGAAAGGACGTTTGATGGATGGAGCGAGGAGCGAACTTGCAGGATATGAGTCGAAGATGACGCGCGAATTGAAGGAAACGAAATATGCATTATCACAGTCGGCAGATGTAAGTTTATCCTTTAGTTTTGAGTTTCAACAATGAAGTAGTTTCTCGCTATTCTAAATTACATGGTCCATGACTGCAGAATTCTGAAGTTTTGCAACTAATTGCCATGGCATCATGGCATGGCTAGGTGTTAAAACAAAAATATAAATTGAGTTTTAGAATACCAGAAAGTACGATTCGTAAAAAGAAACAATAAGAATTAGAATACAGTTTAAAGAAGTAACTGTTACCTGGTTCTTGCAAAATTCAATTATAGCTTGAGATAGCTTGGCTAGAACTTGGAATTTATGATTTTTGTGGCGGCGCTATTTCGCTATAGACGGCATAGGCTACTCGGATGTTGTGGCGGCCATTCCAATTTTATCCCGTATCTTATAGATGTATTAACTTCTATACCCCGTTTTTCAAAACCTTTCCCGGTTAATCGACAAATCTGACACCAACGGTGATGATGAATGTGAAAGTTTAGATGTATTTTACCGTATGCCGAATTTGTGCAGTTTCGATGGTGGGAACAGGTGAAATCTGGTTGAGACTTTGGCGCTCCAATTTGCACCTTTCAGTCGGCAGTCGGCACCTTGGCGAAAGGGAAGCGGGGGAAATCCCTGGGGTGTTGCTTAATTGTAGCATTACGCTTAAAGTGGAATTAAGGAAATACACTGTCTTGAGTTGTGTGGCCTGTTAGCTGGGCGGGGGGGGTCTGGTGAGTTTAAAATAAAAGGGGTCCAATTAGCAAAGAGGGTGTTTATATATTATTTTCAAAAATTATGTTCCCTTAAATTTTGTTTTAGTACTCAAGTGTTTTTCAGTTTTTGACAGTCTCCATTTTCAGAGTAGTTATCTTTAACAGATTAAATTACTTTTCTGTGTTTTCTGCATTTCTGGTTTTGATGCTGCATGAATGGCGATGGTCATGATGATGATTGATGATGATGGCGAGTAGTCAGGGTTAGAGCCTAGTTGCGTTTATGAGCGATAGCGAATTGTTTTTATTTGAGCGCAGAAAGAAAAGAGAAGTTTGAGTTTGAGTAATCTAAGGGGGTTTCTTGCGCGCAGGAGAAAAATATCGCGCCGACCACGACTTTTTGTTCAAGTTCGGCAAGTGACAAGTATGTTCGTGTCATCCTTGTAAAATAATTAAGGTGCATTCGGTAAATAAACAAAGCAAGCTTTAATTTTAGCCCATTGTTGTCGGCAAGCGGAGATCGATCATGAGGTTGTGAAAACAAAAGCCGGCACCAGTGCAGTGGAGACTTGTTCACGATGCTGAGGGTTCATTTTTTGGCAGATATCGAAACTACCACTAATTGCTAAACACGAGAAGCTGTTGAGGGGTAAGCAAAATATAATATAATACGTAAATTAAGTTGAATATTTTTAAAACCATTGAAATCTTGCCAGTAGTACTGTTGTTTTCTTTATCGACGTGCTTTGGACGCGCCGTGAGTTGGGACCGACACAATGTGTAATAACCGAGTCTAAGCAAGTTTACTAACAAACGTAATATTCATCCTTCGTATTTTTATAGTAATATTTAATATCGCCATCAATCCGAACGTAATCTTTAACATTGTAGGCTAAAAACACCTTGTTTAGACTTTGCGGGTTTTTGTTTTCAAACTTGCACTGGAAATCACGGCATACTTAGCAACTGCATTGGCTAACAATGTCAATGCAATCACACACGTCAAATTTAGAGCGCTCTGCAGCACATGGCTAGGGTTCCGATAAAATTCAGCGCTGTTACGTGGTGGTGTCCCTATTATCTAATCGGAGCGTAATATCACGGGGGCGTGTACCGATTATCCAATCAAAAAGCTAGTTTACACAAACCTCAAACGTGCCCGCCAAGCTGCCTTGCTGTAGGGTGTGTCTCTAGTAGCCAATTACCTCGTGCCGGACTTTACTTGCACGTCATAACTAAAAAAAAATAGACTGATGTCACCTTTAACGATGTGATTTTTTTTTCCGCGGCCAGGCGATTGAATGAATAAATAAAATACATTTTTTTATTGTTGGTGTATATTATGAAGGAACCTTTCATATTCGAGGTCGTGCTTTTACTTTTGATTAGCTATAATTATGAAATAGTAATGAATAAATTGTGGAAATTATAACTGAAGGTACTGGGGAGCAAGGCCACATTTGTTGGAAATGGGGAATCCTGCATCTACTCGGACTCTGCCACCCCTATATCCCCCACCACACCCCTGTGCTGCTGCTGTCACTGATTATAGCAATTTATTTTTTTCCCTGTTACAAACAGCTATCTTATCTCTATCTTATTACAAAAATATAGCCATCAAAAATTAATGTGCATCTGGGCAATTTCAAACTGGCAAAACCTCATTATTGTCCATCACGGTTCTGACTGTCCAGGCATGATTAAGGCGGCAACCATAGAGTTACTTTAAATAAACTATTTAGCTCCATGTTGGCAACATGGTATTGGAACCTTCTTCTTGTCTTGCTGCATTTGAAGAACCGTCAACCAAAGCATGTGGTGAGGCATGACTCAGCTTCTCACTGTGTTGAAATCCCATTTTGGTAGCCCCTAAACTATCTTTTTTGGGGAATTAGTGACCATATTAATTAATTTCATATTCTTTTTCATGTTGAAACATACTCTTTCACTTAAGTATGATTTAAAAATCATCTAATTTGAAAGATTTAACAAAAATTCTAATTTTCCCTAGCTTGGCCGACACCTGTCCGATTTTTTTTTCGGAAACCATGCAAAACTTGGTACGTTGGAAAAAATTGAAAAAGAGCAAAAAATGCTTAAATGAACTTAATAATCCTTGAAAATATAAGGACAAGTTAATGCTTTTTTTTAATTTTTTGGTGTTCAATGGTTTTTTTTTCATCTGGGTCATTTTTTGGTGTTTTTGTCATTTTTTTGCCTTCTTTTCCACGTACATAGTGTTTTTATTATATGTAACTTCTAACCGCTTGGTATCACTGGAAGAGACTGAAAAGAGGAATCAACAATGTATAAATGAATGTATACCTCAAAGTATAAGGCAGTTATGAACTTTTTTTATTATTTTGGCCTTTTTTGAATGCTGTTTTTTTTTTGTTTGTGCCCCCTTCATTTTTTCCTGTAAACAATAATTTATTACAAACCTTAAGCAACTTTGGTCACATTGGAAACCATCATAATCAATAATGTCATGATCCCAGATTGATTACGTATTGCAGAAAAGGTAATATGAGATGTCATAATTTTTTTGGATAAAGGAGGGGTCATTATTTACAGGGGGGTTGATGATTTGAGGGAAATAAAAAAAAGGGGGAACTTTGAACTTTTAAATGGGGGAAATTTTTTTTTTTTTTTTTAATGGTTAATTTTTTAAAAAGTTTACAAAAGAATACAATTTTTTGCCTAAAAAAAAGTTAAATTCCTCCATCCTCCACCCCCAGCATAAATATTGCCTGCTCCCTGAGTACTTGCATTGCAGTTAAGATTTACTTGGTGAAACTTTTTTTAAAAGTTTACCTGCTCAATTGTGATGACTGGTATGCCCAAAACAAAGATGAATAAATTCTTAAACATGAAACTATAATGGAAGGTCTACTTCTTATAGTCATTTCGCAATTCATAGCTGTAAGGCTTTCATCTTTGTCTATTTCACGTTGTACCAACTTGGAAAGCCTGGCACCTGGGTGGGGGAGAATTAAAGAAAAAAATAAATACGTAGAAGAAACAGCAAATTGCCATAATTAATAATAATAAAAAAAGTAAAAAAAATTTCCATTTTAAAATTGGTGATATATATAGGGTGAGAAAAAAATCGGGATTCATGTTTATTTCAAATGTTAACAAATTGAACACCTAAAGGAAACTCAATGATTTGGAGGGCGATTTTGGTTCTTTTCCAAAAAAATTAGGAAAAAGCTGGATTTTTTTACATCAAAGTTTCTGAAAGCTTTGTGCTCTGTAATTCTTTTCTTTTTGGGAAAATATTTTTTCTCACAACCCCGAGTTAAACTACAGGGTATGGCAGTTTAATGAAATAATGTGAAACATGGTGGTGTAATTACTTAACATTTTTGATTAACAATTTACTCAATGTGGTGATTTTACAAAAGGTTTAACTACAATCGCATGCTATTTATGAAGTATGAATAGAACGGGAACAGATATATAAAATCTATCCCTGTCTAAATAAAATAATTTTTATTAAGTTAAAAACAAAAAAAAATTATAAAATATGCCTTAATTCCATTTATTACATTAAAAAATATATACATGGTTCAGGCAAAAACCTACAGATTTCCAGATAAAGAAATGCCTCAATGAAGTAAAATAAATACAAGAAACACAGTACTAAACAGATACAGACCCCCCACGGGTTAGCAGGCCCATGCCCTGCTACACCCCCCCCCCAATATAAAACCGACAACAGTCAACTAGGATCAGCGGGAGCTTGAACTTAAGATTTTAATTTATATTGTGCATTTAATTTTCTTTTTAGGGAAGCAGTTAAGTTTAATTTACATAATGTTTACAATGTCAAAATCGAAGTATAACTTTACTTTAATTGTACAAGCGAAATAATGCCGACTCACAATAACCACGCTCACGGAATCCATCCGGGCAACAGCGATATTGGGGAAATCCCTATCGCGACCTATCGCGAGCTCTGTTTCATTCAGTGAAGATGTTAGAACTTATGCAGAAGTCTCGAGTTTAACCACATATCGGTTTTATATAGGTTTTCTTTACTACTAATACAGTTCTACTACAGTTTTCCAACAAAAAGGCAAGGAACACTAGAACTAGTGCTCTTTGCAAGAGCACGTTTAAGTTAGGTGCGGGAAGAATAACCCCTAGATGCCCCACAGACTTGACCTTCTACCCATTGACCTTTTGTAAATTCCTCAAGTCATTACTGCATAAGTCACAAGATCATGTTACATCTGTAGGAGTGGCTGATTTGTTTGGAAATGTACATAATTTGAAGTATTTTGACCTTTGACCCCCCTAAACCATGGGTCAAGTGATAAAGTCATAATTGACTTTTATTGACCTTCATCAAGTTCTATAAAGGGGACTAACAGATTTTCTATTTGACCTATATTTTAAATTTTATACACAGTAAATTATGTTTTGACCCCTGTTTGTGACCTTCCACATGACCCATGGTGACCGCTGACCCCATAACTTTTGTAAAGGGTATCAAGCGTAATTCATATGAGACTCACACAATCAGGTTGCTTAATCTGTAGGAGGAGTAGTAATTGACGTGTATGTAAATATTGAAGTTTTTGACCTTTGACCCCTGAAACCATGGGTCAAGTGAGAAGTCATGGTTGACTTTATTGACCTCTAATCAGCTCATATGAGATGAGCTAAAACAGCTTTTATATTGACCTTGCTTTTTAAATTTTACACACCAGTAATATGTTTGACCCCGGTGACCTCAGATGACCCCATATTGACCTATTGACCCATAACTTTTGTATAGGGGCTCAAGATAATTCATATGCCTGACTCACACGATCAGGTTACTTAATCTGTATGAGGAGTTGATTTGAAGTGTACGTAAATTTGAAGTATTTTGACCTTTGCACCCCCTAAACCATGGGCCAGTTATGAAGTCAATGTTTGACTTTTATTGACCTCTCATCAGCTCCTATGAAATGAAGCTAAAACAGATTTTCTATTTGACCTTGTTTTAATTTTAACACACAGAAAGGTTTGGACCTCTGTGACCCAATGACCCCCCATACTTACCTCTTGACCCATAACTTTTGTAAAGGGGCTAAAGCTAATTCATAATGCATGATCACATGATCGGTTACTTAATGTAGGAGAAGTAGTGATTCAAGTGTAACGTAATTTGAAGTATTATTGCTGACCTTTGACCCCTAAACCATGGGTCAAGTGATGAAGTCATAATTGACTTTTATTGACCTCATCATCAGCTCCTATGAGATGAGCTAACAGATTTTCTATTTGACCTTGTTTTTTAACATTTTACACACAAGTAAATATGTTTGACCCCTGGACCTCAGATGACCCCATATTGACCTCTGACCCTAACTTTTTGTGTAAAGGTGCTCAAGCTAATTCATATGCATGACTTACATGATCAGGGTACGTAAATCTGTAGGAGAAGTAGTGAATCGAAGTGTAAGTAATTTGAAGTATTTTGATAGTTTTGACCCCTAAACCATGGTCAAGTGATGAAGTCATAATGGACTTTTATTGACCTCTCAGCAGCTCCTATGAGATGAGCCTAAACAGATTTTCTATTTGACCTTGTTTGAAATTTTTAAACACAGTAAATATGTTTGGAACCCCTGTGACCGCAGATGACCCCATATTGAACTCTGACCCCATAACTTTTGTAAAGGGGCTCACAGTAATTCATATGCATGACTCACACGATCAGGTACTTAATCTGTAGGAGGAGTAGTGATTTGAAGTTGTAACAGAATTGAAGCTTTGACCTTTGACCCTAAAACATGGTGTCCCAGAAAAAAAAAATGATGAAGTATGAATGATTTTATTGACCTCTCATCAGGTCTTATAAGATGGGCTAAAAAGATTTTCTATTGACCTGTGTTAAATTTATACACAGTAAATAACTTTGACCCCTGTGACCCCTACGTGACCTTTGCCCCAAAACCAAAGCATAACTTTTGAACCGTTCAACAAAACGCCTAGCTTCTGCAATTTTGGTTTAAATCGATCAAGTATGTGGAAGAGAGAGCCCAATTGTCAGAAAGAAGAAGAAGAAGAAAGAAACGGTAAGAACAAAGTAAGTTAGGCAATACCGGCCTAACTTAATGACCTGATTTTTGACGCACTTGTGTCTGTGATCACAGGTCAAACACCTTTGACAAGTAGAGTATCGAATAACATGTGTTGTCAAAAGCTTAGGCCCTTCACACATTCCAAGCACATGACGTTTGCTGATCAAACGAGGTCATCCGGAAGAAACTATGAGCTGTAAAGGTTGCTGGGATACGGATGACCTCCAGCAGATGGCGGCGCCCAGGAAGTGAATACGGCATAACACGAAGAGTCAGGCTCTACATTCGATTTATTTTAACGATTTCCCATTTTTCACAGAAAAAAACTTAAACATATTAAAAAAACATCTTTCATTTCATCTACCAAGGGGATTTTTGCGTTCTTCATATTGGTCGCTGGGAACAATATTTATAGTAAGTAAACTTGTGCCTCGTTTTTCACACTAGTTACAGATTGGAATCGGCTGATCAGCGTTCGCCGGCCAAGCACTTGAGATAATCTAGCCTTAGTTCGCAATGCACCCTAAATATACGAGCAAATCAGACGCATTCTTTTAATCGGAATGACGTTTTTGTTAATGTGACCGCTCTATTTTTAGGTTTGCAGAAGAGTGTACTTAAAAACGTGTAGGCAGCAAATTTACTAGATTAATGGTCCACCATCCACCTCTCTGGTTGTAGCCCTCGTTTCACAACTTGAGATGTGGGCAGTAGTATTCAACAGAACCCACAAAGCTTAACGTGTGACAATGTGAAGGAAACAACAAAAAATTAAGAAAATTTCTACAAGAAAATATGCTCCACTTACGCGTATCACAGGGGACTATAACGGCTGTTACCAGTTTCCCTCGTTTTATGAACGATCCCTACCGCGAACGCATAAATCAGCGAATTTAATCCCGGTGTCAGCTATCACATCGTCACATGTCTTGTTTACCAAAATGGTTGGCGATAGCATTGGCTTTGAATAGCTGCAGCCAATCGCAGCGACCTTCGGTTAACATCCAGTCACATGATTGTAATCTTTACCAACAAGCTTACAGTGTGTGTATATGGCAGCCATAAAGGCCATAAAGTATTGCCGCAACGCGATTGCGGACCATTGCAGCAAGCGTTTGGACATTTCGGCAAGCGTTGCAAGAAAGTAGCAACGCGTTGCGGCGTCGGCCAATTAGAATGACGAATTTCTGTGGCGTATTCAAAAAATTAGACCCACAACGCGTTGCAACTCATCTAGCAACGCGTTGGTGGAAACTAACAACGCTTGGCAGCCTTCACAAAGCGTTGCGACCTTCACAACGCGTTGCAACCTTCACAACGAGTTTGCGAAGGTTCACAAGCCATAAGGGTCATAAGGTATTTGCGACAACGCGTTGTGAGAAAGTAGCAACGCGTTGCGACATTTCGGCAACGCGTTGCGAGATTTTCGGCAACGCGTGCGGTGTCGGCCAATCAAAATCATGGCATTTCTGTGAGTATTTCAAAAAATAGATCCACAACGCGTTGCGGCAATACGTTAGACCCTTATGGCCTTCCAATGCGTTGCAAGCATCACCAACGCGTTGCGAGCTTCACAACACGTTGCAAACTTCACAACGTTGTGGGAAGGCAATAAGGGTCATAACGTATTGCCGTAACGCGTTGCGAAGGTTTGCAACGCGTGGGTGTGAAGGTCGACAACGCGTTGTGCGATTTATATTTTTGAAATACGTCAAGAACTTCAGGATTTTGATTTGCCTCACCGCAACGCGTTCCGAAATTCGCAACGCGTTGCTGAAATGTCGCAACGCGTGGCGAAGGTCGCAACCGCGTTCCGAATGTCGCAACGCGTGCCGAATGGTCCCGCAACGCGTTGGCCGTTGAAGTCGCAACGCGTTGTGACTTTCCCTCACAACGCTTGCGGCAATAGTTATGACCCTTATTGGCTTGTGGGACCTTAGCAAAGCGTGTGGAAGCGTGCAACGCGTTGTGCAAGCTCGCAACGCGTTGTGAAGGTTTGGCAACGCTTTGCAAAGTTATCTAGCAACGCGTTGTGGGTCTATTTTTTGAAATACTCACAGAATTCATGATTTTGATTGGCCGCCGTCGCAACGCGTTGCCAGACATGTCGCAACGCGTTGTCACTTACTTTCTCGCAACGCGTTGCAGCAATACGTTAATGCCTTTAAGCTTGCCATAATTTGTAACACAATACGCGTGCGGGCCGGTACGGCAATAGAGACTCGTTTCTGGTCATCGACGTCATATCCCAAACAAAAATCAAGCACTTGTTTGATCATCGGAAAATCTACACTGAAGTACGCACGGTTTCCAGAGGTTTTACCCTATTTTCCGATTGGCAATGGATTCTAAAATAAATATAGTGGACTATGGTGTCTTAGAGTGTCTACTACTACATGTGGATTCAGTATGAACCGTAATGTGCCGCCGAAATGGGACTTTGCATTACCCAAAATTTGATGTCATTGTTTCAGAGGCTGGAAGAAGCTTTTGGTAAGTACCATACTGTCGACCACTAAAATTTACGAATTCACAATACAACTACGATAAAATTACTGACCAAAGTTGTTGCCTAACTCTTATAAATTTTACCAATCATCAACATTGATTTGCAAAAAAGGCTATAAATAAACAAAATATACATCTACACTTTGCTTTCCCCAGGTTGAAGTAATGGCGCGTATTGCCGCTGTCGTCACTGTTGTGGAACTTACAATTATATGTGGAGATTCCCCTGAAAATTTTTGTATACAGAATTTCACAAATTTTATACATTCCTTATTTTTTTTATCGCAATCATTTTCCCTTAAAAGTAAATTGCTTTTCCTTAAAATAAGGGGGGTCCAAGTAAATACTACCCAAGTATTAGCTGAGTTACAGACAAAACTTCATGCCAAAATGATTCAATCTTGTGTTTGCAGCTGTGAAAGAACGCCAGTACAATGTACACTTTTGTATGTGACCCTCATTGACCTCCTATTTACTTATGGAGGTTGTAATTTCTCCACAAATGTTCTTTTTGCTTTACGGTGCTTCGACCCCTTAAAACCTGGTGTTCACTAATCGGATGTTCATTCATGAATCAAACTTACACCCCTTGTTTCTGAGAAGTTCTTAGATTTTAGTTTTAAAGTTTTTAGATCATTTCCGTGATTTTTCTCCATTGAACCACACAGTGAAGCATTTTTAGTGCTGTACAGGCGTTATCAGCTTGATACAGCATGAACAGCTCCCTCTAGAGTTTGCTAAGGTGACCTTCTTATCTCAGAATTAATCTTATGACTTTTATGAATCGATTATGATAAAGACCTTCTGAGGTAATTGTGTGGGCCTGTGTTTTTACAGAGCGGGATTATATTAAACTATTTTTATTAGCTCCGAAAAACGGGGGAATATTTGGCGAAACCTTTTTGCTTCGATCCTATTCCTTTTAACAACTCATTACCCACTGCTACAGGTTGTAATTGTATACGGAAGTGCTTCTACCGTGATTCGAGTACGCCCAATTAAAAACGTTCATCACGGTAGAAGTTCCCTTTTACTAGATAAGCTTGTGAGTCCAAACGCAAAAAGATTCCAAGCTGCAGTGACCTGCACATTGCTAAACCCGTTTACAGAGATCGAAAATGCTAATTCTGGATATTACTTTCAATGCATTTTGGATGTGCAGCGCCAATTGCTCTTAGTCTTATAGTCCGAGGTGCTCTGACTAGACACTTCGTGTACTGGTGGTTGGTCAGAGATGATATAATAGCTATTGTAAAAACAGGGTCCATCACGATTTTAAAATTGACATTTACTCACCTTGACTTACAATCCATACCTAATGTCACGGATTCTTATTTCTAACGGATGTGCAGTTCATGTCAGTGTACTTAGGATGTTTGGCAATCAATAACTGACGCAGTGCAAAATGAAGAAAATTGAAGGCCCTAAAGTATCTAAAATTTGGCCGTTATTAAAATAACACATCAAAAACTTGCAGACACCTGTTTTACATAATACCTCCAAATTGCTTTTTTTTGGTCCTATAATTATTAGTCCGTGATAATAACACCCACGGAGTCCCTATAAATCCCAATTGGAGGATCCTAAGTGAGTATTTTAACGTTTTTTCCGCAGGTTTTTCCGTCGGAAAAACCCCGCGATATCCATGTTCGATTTCGTATCCAGCCCCGGTCCTTTTGCCCGGGCTACGATGTGTCGAGCTATTAGTCTTACTGCTCAGCTCAGAGCCTTTTCGGCGTTACTGCGCAAGTGCAGAAGCCACCGGCTTCACAATTTCAGATTAATACCCACCGCGATGTCAATTCTTTCGTCATTCCTTACAGAAAATTATTGTTTTTTTTTAAACCTTGAAGATGAGACTATAGATGGCACAATTTATATGCAAATAACCTTATCACTCATTTCTGGACTATATTTTCAAGATGGTGATTGGGGATTTCCCTGAAGTTGATGAAAACGGAATGATTTTCTGACAAGGTGCGTTTTCTCCAAAATGTGATTTTTTTCACAATCGCAACTTTTACCTAATGTTGCGAAAAGTCCCCGATGAAATTTTTTTGACCCGCTGAGATTTTAGGTATTTGTATTTAAAGTAAATTGGCAAAATAACTTTTTGTGAAGAATTGTTGCTTTTGTGATATCACTGAATTGATAGTAAAACTAGCAAACCTCGCCGAATTTGCGATATAAAATCGCCGTATTGGGCGAGGTCGCCTGATTAAGCGACATCGCACCGATTGAGCGCTTATCCCCTGACTGAAACATCGTACGCCGATTTCGTAGACATATATTTAAGCAATAGCACCATGCAATGTAGTGGCGCTGTTCGCCTCATTACGTGACGTCAGACCCGTTTACAAGAAATTCCCAAAGTCGATGTATATTGTATGATAGGGGATTTCCCTCGTTTTAAAGCTTCTTATAGTTTCGGTAGGCTACTGCAACCCGGGTTGTATCCCCATAGGTCTACAACAGGTTGCGTGCAATATGGCAGCACAGCGACAAAACTTATGTACATTTCCGGAGGCAATAATGCATGCAGACATTTGGTCACACATATGCCCATTTGAGCAATATCAAAGGGATTAGGCACTTTGGGTTTTTTACTATCAATGCGATGACTCACGTTTGAAGGGAAAATCAGCAATTTTCGTTGGCTTCCATCCAGGATTCTATCGCAGCAGCGGCCATGTGTTTACAATCTCTCGCTGGAAACAAACGCTATATGGCCACGGACCTGTATAGAGGTCAGGTCATATGGCGTATCGGCTGCGACAGGCCGCCGATCCCCGGTGGTAATTTTCACGTTCGTTCAACATGCTCTGTTTGGAGCTTTAGGTGATTGCGAATTTGCAGACTACAAAAAGTACAAGAAGGGGACGAATGGAAACTTGCCCTTTTTTTTTTTTTTTTTTTTCTCCACCAAGCAACTAAATGTGCTAGACAATGACATAAAAGGTTTTAGCAGCTAGCTCAGAAGTGTAAATCATTCTGTACACGAGACGCAGTGAATTTTATCAGTAAAAGATTTTTCAGTAATCGGGTGTTACGTTAAGATTAAAAGAATTTATTTAGGAAAAGATATGTACTCTAATTGTTCAAATTTCTGTTTTGAAAAAAAAAAATTGTATTCCAATGGCGGCGGCTGGGTATCTCACTTCGCTGTGCCAACCTGCCGTGATGCCAATTTAAACTTGCGCAGCAACAACAATACGATTGCATATGCTCCATTCAAATGCAAATTTTGACAGCGTAAATCCCGGATGGTAAACCCTAACAGCTCTAGACACAAAAAAAACACACAAGGTAATATTGTGGTATATTGTGGTTTTTGTGTATATTACATGTACAGAACCTTCAATATTTTGTGGTAGTTTGTGGTATGTGATCTTATCATTGACATATAAGTGTGCCTATGGGTGCAGACTTTGTTTATTACTGTGGTATATTGTAGTTTATGATGAGTCTACTCCAAATTTGGATATAGTATGATTTAGATAACTACTAAACATTACACACACAATATACCACAATCAAAGTTTGTGGTAGTTGTGGTCTATGGAAGTGCAAATATGATGAAAGTCTGTGGTATATTGTGATCTGTGGTACGTCCTCACAATATAAAGCCTGTAGTGTAGGGGTAAACGTAAAGCAGTAGAGACCACATTGATCAACGTGAGACTGCAGCGTGTGCCAGTACCTTGAGTAAGAAATTTCATTGCATTTTCGGCTGTTACCCTAACCAATTCGACATTACTATCATGAATGCTACTGTGGCGTTACTTACTGTCGCATGGAGAACGTTTATGAAACTAAGTACTTTCTAAAAGGAATTTGAAGGCACATAAGTTGGTCCATTGTTACCGTTCAGAAATATCGGCTTCGTAAAGGGTACTTGTTCGACCACTAGCTTCTATTGGTTTCATCATGTGACCCATCATAACTTCATTTAATCGATAGCTCTACTTTCAATGCATCAAATTGCTTTTATTCTGTCGCAATATCGGTACTTGTTTCACCGAGTTACCTACATTTTTGTGTCGCCGTTTGGTACGAGTTTGCTTCAAATCTGCCAACTTGCTTGTTTTTGGTGAGTAAAATGCCCCTCTTTCTTTGATTGGTGTATTTTATTTGAGTTTATTTGGGGAATTTGAGAATATTTTTGGTAAACTTGACAGTCTCAGCATCAATTTGGTGCATAATTTGACCAGCCTCGGATCAGTACAGGCCGCCGTGTGATCAATATGCATAGATTTACCAATGCGATTTTGTCACTGGTATTTTGCATTTTGTGTGATCACGGCCTAACGCTTCCAGGCCGTGTGTAACCAAGTTGTTTGCTATTATATATTTTTAAAAGTTTATATTAAAGAAAATATGAGGATAATCGTAAATGTTATAGGTCATGTGATTTGACTTTGCATTGAATTCATGTTTACTACCTTGCATGCTTACATTACACTTGCATGCGGCACAGGTCGCACAAGAGTGACGAAAAGCAGCCATGCCGCGTGGGAAAGTTCATGTGCACACGGCACGCTTACACAACAAGCTCATTAATTATGCCCATGGTTGACCTCGCTGATGACCTTTGCTATAAACGGTAATGCCGCATGCTCAGATCGGGCTTGAAATTTGCAGGTAGAGACTCAATGGACGATGTTTGTAAGTGGCATTAGTGGTTCATTGCAAAGTGTAATGCGAAAAGTAGTAATGTTGACAAAATTTTCAAAGTAGTCTGATGTTATTGAAATTGTTGTCATGAGAAAGGTCTTGAAATCACCTTAGTTCTTTCTAAATACTTTCACATTATGTCTTTAACATGTTTCATTAACGGATGTGAAGTTAAATGCAAAACCACATGGAATACCTTTCCCCTGTTTTCCTAGTTCCAGTGATTGTAACCTCAGGACTGACGTTATTTTTATCACTGGACCCATTAATCGTATCTCTGACCTGAGGTTACAACAGGATGCTCGTAGTACGATCATTTTATCAGTGTGGTGTGAAAAAAGTGATTATTCACAAACTCAAAATTACCGCTTTGTGACATACTTACATGCTCTGAATTCCTAAAAATCAGCTACGGACGTGATCTTGAGTATGCTAGTTTTCCTTTTGCACATTCGATGTCAAAATCCTGACGTGTTCGTGTTCATTAACCCTAACGCGAGGCCCAGATGCAATGCGGTGCCCGAAACCTGGTACCGTTCGGAATGTTTCTCGTTTGCAATCTCGTCCGTCAACAACTATTTTTTTGTCGCGCAAATGACTCTCATTGCCCCTCATTGCATCTGGGTCTGGGCCGTCTTACGAAATGACGAAAATGACGCGATGTTCCTCGTTGCATTTGTGCCGTCTTTCCGAAAAATGACCCCGATGTTCCTCGTTGCACATCTTGGGCCGTGTTCCCGGAAAATGAACGCGATGTTCCTTCGTTGGCACCTGGAACGTCATTCCCGGGAAATGATGCGATGCCTTTCACTGCATTTTCGGACGGTTTGCCCGCAGAAGGCACAATGCTTTTTCCCATCAGGCGGTGAAACTGTGTACAAAATGCCCATAGACGGTTTCGATATCGATGGTGAGAGCGCCACCATTTTCGATAAGCTACTTTTAATTATGCCTAAACGCATTCATGACGTAATCCGGAAGCATGACGTAGCGTACTAGCGCCCCGCACGACTATGACGTAGCGTAATAGCGCCACTCACGACTGGCAAACTATAATACAAATTTCATGCAGATCAGTGTGCAGTACGCATCCATTATTTATTTATTTATTTATTTATTTATCCCGGAAAATGACGCGATGTTCCTCGTTGCATCTGGGCCGTCTTCCGGGAAAATGACGCGATGTTCCTCGTTGCATCTGGGCCGTCTTCCGGGAAAATGACGCGATGTTCCTCGTTGCATCTGGGCCGTCTTCCGGGAAAATTACGCGATGTTCTTCGTTGCATCTGGGCCGTTAGCGACTTTACGCTACTTATTCTGTGCCGGAAAACGGCCGAGATGCAATGAAACGCAAAATTTGCCTCTCGTTGCTTCTAGGCCGTAAAAAATAAAATAGATTGCACCTCGTTGCATTTGGGCCGTCGTCTGCAAAACCGACCGGTCCGGTTTGGGTTAATTACATTTTGTCGATGTTTCTGGGTGAATAAATCTCGCCATGTTTATAGTGTCCACATTAAACGCATGCGCTTTGCACCAAGACTTATCGATGTATTGCATTGAAACTATGGATCGATTATTCATGACAGATAGGTATCGTAGTCGCTATAACAATCATGTTACACAAGACGTTTATCCTACATTAGCGCGCGATAGAGGTCGGTCTCATCAAAGCATTCAAGAGACTAATTGTTGTTATGGTGCCACAAGCACATGGTCCCACCACTGACCTTTACATCTTGACCCTTGACGCTCCCCTCTCGTCTTTTCAATAAATATTTTTATTGCCTTACCCAGTCATTACAGTACTCCACATTGTAACAACCTGAGTTGAAGGTTGAAGTTTGACTGACATTAGCGATACAAATATTCTTTAGATTGATCGATGGATCTAGTGACAACACTTTTTCTTTCTGTCATCGAGCCATTTTATCTTAATTGCCGACCAGTGCAAGCAAAATGCAGGATGACACTGGTTAGATTACCACTGAAATTCACAGTTCATGAAGTATATCGCAGCTCAGGTAAACTTCTACGAATTTTTAAATACTAAATTGCCGAATTCGTAGGGCATGTAAACACATGGAACCATACAAATAAAGAAAAATTGGAACTGTATGGATGTTAATGTGGATGCAGAGGTGCGCAAGGTCAATTTGGCGACCTGGAAGTAATGCTAGTGAAAAACTTATTACTGTGCATTGCCATTGGGCCGCTTTCCCCTTGAGCAAGAGATAGCCGAAACCAACTGCTGCTGATTGCTGGTAGGACGTGTTCCCACCAGGAGGCCCATTGCTGCTTTTGCTGGTGAGACTTCAACCCTTATTCCACAAATTTTTCCTGAAATTAAACGCCCACTGGCACAGTCTGGAAGTCTCATAAAGCACATTTTCTGATAATTGCCAGTGTGACGTCTAGAACTTCAAATGTTTTGGTGAATATTGCGGTTGGGATGCTTTTCCCGGGTGCACCACGTATCATGGTCCAGGGTTAGGGGAAAAAAATGAGATTTTTACATGAACCATTTGCCTAAGTATGCCTAAAATCTTATTTTCTGTCCATGAACACGGATCACTGTTGGCCTATGGGATACTGTATATAACGTATATGAAATTTATATTTTCTCTTTTGCATTTTTCATTACACTAAGAAAAGTTACATTTCCTGCTGATTAATTTGTTTTTAAATTTAAGATTATCCCATTTAAGATTATATGTACCATGGATGCCCTTTAAGGATGGCACATGGGTAGCCAACTAACACCTTCCCTCCACTTCGATTTTAAAACCCTTTTACTTGATAAACTTAGGTTCAAAGTATCTGTTTTTTATACTACAGGAAAGTGATACTACATCTTGGGACCATGAAGAGGAAGACTCTGAATATGAAAGTGCAGAGGACAATCAAGATTCAAGTTTCTCAAAGGTTGATTTTGTATAGAAAGTGTTCTGCTATGGATTAGTTTGATCAAGGGCCCAATGGGATGTTAATAATAACCTCAATTAAACACTGCATCTTTTTTTGGTGGGGGGGGGGGTCTTTAACAAAAACCTTTCATAAAACCCCAGGAGTTATGCCATTTCAAGTTTTGAGGCTTGGGTAAGTGAGCAAGGTATCGAAAAAAGCCGGGTGAACCCAGCAAGTCGATTATATAAACTCAATATCTCGAATTTGTGCATGTATGGTGGTCCATGTAGCGTGTCGGAGCTGCTTCTCGTACTGGGACATTGTTTGCGTCCCGCTTAAAGGCAAATACATTTTAGTCCTTGTCTTCCAATTTTGAGATAGCCCTACCAAAAGAAACAAACTTTTTCTGGAATTTTGAAAGTGGAAGTAGAGTGGGAATTTTTTGTCATTGTTTCTGATGAAAAAGGTAGGTCAGTTAGAGAATATAAGCAAGCAATCATTTCTTTTTGCTATTTTTACATAGTTGCAATGTTCCAATGATATTTCAATTAATTGCAGGTAGTGTATGTCATTTTTTGTCCTATTTAAACTTGTTGTGTCATTTTATTTTTGCCTGCAGGACAGGTACAGTGAATCTACTGAAACAACCCCTTCAAGAGGAAAACTATGAAGATGAAACTGAAGACAGCGATCAACAAAGAAAGGGCCCAGACAGAAAAGAAAGACAACAACTGAAAAAGAAAAGAAGATGTGGCGGACTGAGGAGGACCGAAAAAGTGTGGAGGAGATGGGGAGAGGTTGTGATAGAGGAAGACTACATTGAAGGAGGGGGAAGAGGATTCAGTTTGAGGATGAGGAAGAGAGGGAGGGAGAACCACTTGAAGGAGAGAGAGGCAGTGGAGATGGCGAGGTAAGATGATATGGATGGCCTTTCATGGACACAAGGGGTAAACTTGAGTTACAACCTTTTGCCTTGAAAGGTCCACCCTGCAAACCCAGTGCATTATGGGTTACATGTTTCTTTTTCAACTGTGAGCCTAAATAATGCTAAAATATTTTTTTTAAATAAGTTATCCCATAAGCATGTTTTGCCGGATGACCCTTTCAAGGCAAAAAGGGTGTAACTAGAGTTACGCCCTTTTGCCATGATAACAATTGCCTATTCATGGGGAGGGCAAGTTACCACCCTGTCTATTCCTATTTGTGTAACCCACTTTGTCAATTGGTTAGGATTAGAGTTACCTGTGACTGGAGCGGGTGGTAAAAAACTGAGCCAGGGCAATCTCTAATCACCACCAGGCAGTCGCTCTGTAAAGGGGACAAAAGCCCATTCAAGTGCTAAGTACAAATTGAGAAAAGAAGAGTCTTAAAGGGTCCATGACTTGTTTAAAAATACTATATACCCCAAAACATGGTCCATTCATAGTATGTTGGTATCAATGTAAAAAAATCTGCAGGAAGCGTAATTGAGAAAACCGTTATATTTGATTAAACATTGGGCAAATTTCATGGTTTTTGACAAGTTTCAAAGGAAATTCCAAAAATGAAGGATTATAGCGCTGGCAAGCGGGACCCAGAAGTGACGTAGAGTAAACCCAAATACGCGATACGCGTCATGATCGTCATCGTGGAACGGACGTGCGAGTGGGCCCTGTTTTCTTCATACGTACACAGTTGACTTCTCGTGATATGACGTCGTCGTGTTGTATTCATATTGGCATAATTTTTCATTGAGTGATGCCTTAACTTACGATTTAATGTTGCTTGTATGTCGAGGCCTGCACCAGCGGTTGACTTGTACCGACAAGGAGAATAAGAACAGATAGCTTTATTCAAGTTCCCAGAATAAGAAACCGACAAGGAGAGATATCTGGATTTGTGAGTGTGCGGTTAAGCCCACGTGTGAGCTTTGTTACAAATTGTACTCTGACGTCATTAAACGGGGTCAATTCCAACTCCAGCATCTTGAAACGCGTTCGCAAAAACAGGAAAAGGCCCTGTCAGTTGGGTATATTATCAGTGAAATTTAACAATTTCCCGATGTTCACTTTTAAAAAATCTGGGTTGCGATATGATCAGATACTGTTGAGGTACGAAAAAGTTAAGAAATAAGAAATGTACTCAGCCATGTCAATGGACCTTAAATGGTATACGCTCTAAGCAGGACAGTGCAACCGTGACTCGTACAATAAAGGAGTGATATGACAGGGTCTCGGCTTATGGTATATCAACTGAGCACACGTTTTGCAGCAGCATTTGTAACTGATTGAGTGACTTTTTAGAAACAACCATTAAATTTATAAAAGGTTGTAATTAATCCAGGTGAGGCAGGATTAGTGACCGAAGGATTGTTAGGTATCCAATATTTCTATGAATATATGAATATGGTAGAATTGCAAATTTGCCAGTTTATGGGGAATAACTTAGGTTAGGGACAGTTCTGGTACCAAATGTAACTAAAAACATTTAAAAAAGTGGAGGATTCACTGATGAAAGTTGCGTACCATTTCCCTGATTGGAGGAACATGCAGTTGCTAAGTTGGTATCATATACTGCCTGATATAATTTGAATTTGATACTTTTTTTGATACTTATTTATTTTTTTATTTGGAATTTATTTTTTTGTATTTGGCTTTTCTGGCTCTATTTTCTGGGACTTGTTTTTAATGTTTTTAAAAAAAAAAAAAAAAAATTTATTGTTTTTAAAATTTTTTTGTCAAGTTAGTTTTTTATGCTCTTAGGTTCCATACTGCCTGTTGCATTTAGTACAATGGGATGAAGAACACACACTGATCACCACCTGTTTGGCTGCTTCTGCAGCTAAAATACTCAGCCCTGTGATTTTTTTTATTAAAGTAGGAGGAGAAAAATCTTGATGCAGATGAACTGACAAAATCCTGCCTACAATTCCAAGGAAAGGTGCTTTCTCTTCAATGCAATGACATGAGATCAGATGAGAACCGCAATGGTCGATTAAGTAGCTATAGTAGCACTTGATATTTTTATGGAATGGGAGCAAACAAAAAAATTGATTAAAAGTGGGTAAGTCGATCGCAACACGCCCCTCATTTCTTTTTAGAAAAGTTATGTTTTTTTCTTATACCTCGTGAATTGAAGGCCAAGTTAATGTTCCTTTGATTTTATGACAAAAATTGAAATAATGATTTGGTCACGCATTAAAGTGTGCATGTTCCGATCGTCTTTGGGACCCCCCCTGATTTACTCGGAAGATATCGATTTGGATAGCAGATGAAAGGCCGTCTTTTTTCTCATTGTCGTCCTGAAATTTGAGCCTCCAAATCATTTCATCCCGGCGATATAACCAAAAAACCACCGTTTGGTTAACCATCAATATTAGCCAGTATTGATGGCTTTTGAACAGCATTATTGTGTCTAACATCGAAACCGCAAGTTTGTTTCCCACGTACTTGATGGGGTGTATGTGCAGTGGCCAGTCTCCTCCATATCCGTAAGAAGAAACACATACAAATAAATGAACAAGCACCTTTAAAAGAATTAAATATTATTATTAATAACACACTCCTATGTGGCAATTTATTTAGGGCAATGTTTCTCCAACTATCGCAAACCCTGACGATTTAACTCATCATCAGTTTTGAGGATCCCCACGTGTGTTAAAATATCGGATCCAAAACAATGATAATTGATGAAATTTGGATGATTTACCCCAATATTAATTGGTCCCGCTATTAGTTTAAAATATTGGGCTCGAGTACGTATCACCCAATATTTTAAAAAAAAAAAAAAAAAAAAAAAAAAAAAAAATGTCCAATTTTAATATAAAAATTTGTAATCCAATGTTTTTTGGTGATATGCCTCTATGTGAAGGTGAAAGGGGAAAATATATGAAAATTGGACTATGCTTGATTGGGGTAACCAACCTTTAAATCCATTAGGACCAAAGGTAACCCTTTTGCAAAAGTCCAAATCAATTTTTTTTCGGTGACGTTACGTTCCATTCAAAATGTTGAAAAAGAAAACTGAGAGCAAAAGAATGGAATGGGATTTTTTGAAGTGAGCAAAAAACAACTTTGTTGAAATTCATAGTAAGTATGGCAATGACCTTGCGGCACAAAGACTTACCTTTATTTAGTACGTCCGCATACTTGCGGTGAGCATTCAATTAATGATTAATCAAGCGCTGCAAGGTCCTGACACTAACTTTTTTACAGTCATTTTCATGGCTTTGTCAGTCAAAGAAATCGTGGGGAAATGTGTTTTGTTAAATGGAATACCAAACAGATTTTGACTTTTGTAAATGGTAAAAATGTGGGTCTTTACATGAGGTTGGCAAAAGCACTACAGGGTTGTTCAGAAAGAATTACACCCTAACTATTGGTAACCATAACTTCAAAAGTGAGCTATCATATTTGATAAATTTAAAAAGAATCTTAAACCACAATATTTTTCAATATGTTAATTGTAAACAACACTCGATCGGTTTCAGTGTTTGAAGAAATAAGCGATTATGTAACCACATGTCAATGGACACTTCCTCCAAGTTTTGTAATAAAGTGATTCAGATAGTATAGAACAGGCGAGAAATAATTCATAATTCTTTCAAATGGTCTAAGCGGGTAATCCTGTTAAAACTAGATCTGTGGATGTGTTGGCACATGTTACGTCTGCAAACTTTGTCTTGGATTGACGAAGACTCCGTCTGTGGCCTTGAACGGTTCTGTAAAGTTAGTCGGGCGGTTCACCGCCTTCCAACAGCGACTCTTGTTCAAATTTGACTTGTACCCGTTTCACGGTACTTCTTAACATTGTTCAAGATTGACTTCTTGCAAGGAGGATTTCTGTTGAATTTAATCTAAATTGCCGTGTGACCAGAGTAATGTTATGATCGCATATCTGAAAACCACAAATGCCCTCTATATGGGCGACAAAATGTCTGACCTTACCATCTATTCTAGTGCCAAGTCCTTCATAAACGACAGTATAGATTAAAAAACGGGGAAATTGTGATGCACTCAAATCTGGCCTTTATTATTTAAATGTAGAATCCATCATCTTATTGGAATAAGATGTCTAATTTTAATTTAAAAACTATTGTGAATGTTAATCTTATTGTTCAGTTTATCCACCTGTTAAAGTATGATGAACTTCTCAATTTCAGTCTATGCAGTGGCCACCCCTACTTCACCTAACATATTTCACATTTTCTACAGATTTTATTGGTTGTGTGGTTTTCTATTAGTATTATAAACATAATTAAAAATGTTATTTACCAGGTTTTATTTTTATTGTTGGAATTTGTTATAATTGTCACGGGAATTGTTTATTACTATAATAAAACGAACAAAATGGCATTGAACTCACAAAATATAACAAAGGCCGGTTCTGGTGGAATGAAAAGAAGACAGCTTGAACAGATTAACACGAGTAATCTGCATTATTGTGAGCAAACTTGGCAGGAAGAGTCCATTGACATATGTTATAATCGCGTATTTCTTCAAAACTACTGAACTGAATCAAGTGATGTTTACAGTAAAATGTAAAAAGTAATTGTGAGTTTAAGACTCTTTGTAAATTTTCTCAAATGTGAACTTACTTGTGAAGATGGTCGCTACGCAGTTAGGGTGTAAGTCTTTCTGAGACCACCCTGAGTATTAGTCATCAGTAGTTATTATTTTTTCACTTAATATTTTGTAGGCCTGGAAGGGGAAGAGACAAGAGGGTTGTGGCAAGATGATGGCAAAAAGTGGGGCCATGATAAGTTCATTAGAGGAAGAGGAAGAACAGGCCCCAAAACCTGGGAAGAAATTATGGCGATGTATGGCTACGATTGTCAGGCGCAGACAATGCTCCGCCAGGGCCAGAGGGTAGGGAGTAGCGTGGAAGGTGAGCCCTTTTAACTATTGTTGAAAAACATAAGATACATAGGAAAATCACTTTGTCCACTGTTGTAGGCTGTTGCTTTTTGATGTTGTTGTTGTCTGTCCGTTATGAAAAAGGGGTTACCATTTGCCGATATTCTGCATACTCGATGGATTTCAACCCAGGCGTAAAATTGGTACCAGGCATATGATTAGAAAGAAAATGCTATGAAGAAACAAAATTAAAAATTTTGAAAACCAATTTACTAAACTACTTTTAAGTGAGATTTTTTTTTTCTTAATTGCTGATAACCAATTTTTCTAAATGTAGTTTGTGTGCACCTGTATTCAGGCAAGCAAGAAAAGATAGGGGATCCTTTGTCCACTGTTGTAGGCTGTTGATGTTGTCTGATGTGAAAAAGGGTTAACATAGGGTTCACCTTATGTGGGGGGGGGCTAATAGCTGCATACTTAAATGGATTTCAACCCAGGAGTATAAATTGGTACCGGCATATGCTTAGAAAGAAAAAAAGCTATGAAGCACCAAAATTAAAATTTTGAAACCCATATACTAAACTAATTTTAAGTGCAATTTTTTGTTCTCAATTGTTCTACACAATTTTCTAAATGTAGTTTGTGTGTCACCTGCCTTAGCAGGTAAGATACATATAGGGATCACTTTGTCCACTGTTGTAGGCTGTTGATGTTGTCTGATGTGAAAAAGGGTTAACATTTGCTATAACATCTACATACTTGGTGGATTTCAACCCAAGAGTATAAATTGGTACTGGCATTTGATAGGAATGTAAAACAGACTCTGTGTGGCAGGAAAGGGAATCCTCCACAGCAACAATAAATGATGGAGTCTGGCCCAAACACAAAAGAGAGGGAGAGATGCCGTCTTGGGGTACACCATTTACATTTTCAAAGTATTTGTATACTTCATCACAGCTAAGAAGCAACTGTTGGACTAGAATAAATCTTACATGTGCATTACCTAGAAGAGAATCCAGAGGGTGTATTGAGTCAATCCCACAATGCACCAGTTTGGGGAAATTTCACCTCGATAGGGTCATGTGATCCCACCAAAATTCTATTCTTAACACATAAAAACCCATTTTTGCCCCCAAAGTGTTAGAACTTGGAGAATTTTTAGCATGATCATGAAATGTTTTGTGGTTTTCTAGATTCTTGTACAATTTTATCCCTAAGTACTGACATGAGTTTTGTACAGTACAGAATAGGCAATGCAATGCATTATGGGATTGGTTCAAAACACCCTCTGAAGAGAATCTCTGTGTTTCCTGTAAAGCCAATACCTTTATCAAACTTTTATTTGACAAAATATTTGATGATTAATCCACAGGAGGGGTGGCGGCAGGAAGGACAGACCCACACTGAGCGATTTCATAGACAATGAAAACAGGGACAGAGGCACACCACCTCCAAGGGCGAGAGGCAGGGGGAGAAGACCAAGGGGACGGGGACGATGGAATGAACCCCAGGATCCCGAAAGACCCCATAGAACAGAATGGAGTAGCAGGGGCTATGGCAGAAATGAAGACACTATTTATGATGAATCTGAGAATAGAAATGAACATGATTACAATGGACAAGGGTATTCTAGTAGGCATGATAGTAGAGAATTTATGGAAAGACGAAATCAGGCCAGACCTGAGAGAGACTATGGTAGAAATAGGCAGAATTACAATACTAGGCAAAATAGACAAGATTACCAGCAAGAGAGGGAGGGTTATTGGGATCAGCAAAGACAAAGGCCTCAAATAAGGGAACAGATATCACCTCATGGACATCATCATCAACAACAACAAGAGAGCTGGTCAACAGCAGATGATGTTGTTGTGAAAAATGAGCCCCCTAAACAACAGGAGCAGGAGGTATATATCCCCCAGGACTTAGTAATTGAGAGTAGAACTCAGACAAAAGTTGAGGTGGAGTCAAAGGGAGAGCCTAGCAAACCAAGGGAAACAAAATCATATTCTAGAGAGAGGCATCAACGGTCACTCAAGCAGGAGAGCCTTCCCGTGCAAGGAGAGCAGGAGGCGGCCGTTGCAGCAATGCCAGAGCAGCTGAGTGAGGGTCTTGACAAGCAACTTCAGGCTCTGAAGATTACAGTAAAGGGTAGTGAGAGGAAGGCACAGTTTGTCTCAGAAGAGGAGGCCTTGAGGCTAAAGATGGAAACTAGAGAGGTGGTGCAACCTCAACCATTAGATGGTAAGTGTCAACTTGTTAGTTGTGGGTTCAGGCGTGGCCCACTGGTTTGTATTTGCCCGGGGGTATTTGCCTTGGTGCAGGAGGTCCCCGTTTCAAGTCCATGTGGGGCCACTTGCTGGGATTTAAACAGGTAAACTAAATTCTGGTTTGATTTGTGTAATAACTATTGATTAAAACTGGAATATCGCTCTCCTCGTGTTCATTGTGGACCCGTGGCAAAAAACACGGGAAGACCCCATGTCGGAGGGCAACGGTATCCATCGGTCCAATGTACTGGAGATCACAACTGTATATTTCATCGCAGTAGTTTGATGAAGTAGCGTGAAAAACCCTGGCTTTCCCTGTCGTCCTGGATCCATGGGCATAATCGACAACAATAAAATCGGTACACACATTATGGAGAATTTAAGTGATACTGTAAAACACAGCTTGGGGGTGGGGTGGAGTTTTTTTTTAAAAAATCTGCTGAAGATCAATCAGCCTGGTTTAAAATATTTTAAATACCCTCAAGAATGTGAATATTTTGCGGAAAAATATGCTCCAAAAAGTGACAAAACAGTCACTGATGCCTTCACTTTGTGGTTTTTGGTCAATTCAGGAGTGCAGATTCACTTGTGACTCACAGTTTACGAATTTTAACGGCAAGCAATTGTTTTCATCTTCTAGAGCCAATGTTGATGAATCTATTTTACATCCCTAAACGGGTCGAGTGATCTCTTGATAAGTGTCTTATTTTGGACAAGTGTCTTGTATTTAAAGGATCACAAACCTTTCTAAGAAATTACCTTTTGTGAAGTCTGAATCAGACACTTTACACATTGTCCCTCTCTCTGTGTAACATTATGTAATAGGTCATTCATGTCTTTTTATTATTTTTATCAATATGTGATCTTTGGGTAACAACCAATTAGCTTTGGGTGGATAAGTGGCCTAGATTTTGTTCTTGGGTTCAAGTGTTTTCTTTTGAAGTCAGTCCGGAATTCTCTATTGATACTAAGTCACGCGGATCAGGAGTCACCCCTGGGTTATTTTGCACCTTTCTCTCAATGATCAGTCAATATCAGCTTAAAACACTGCAACATAAAGTGCTTGATTTTGAAAATCATCTTGGTTTAAATCATTGAATGAAAGGGGAGTTAACTGCAGATAACAATACCATTCCTTCTTAAGACGATTTGGAAACAAGCAAAACAAGCACAGACAAGCACATATCAACGCGAAAGCAAGCTAGAGCAAGCTATAAAATAACCAGTACTTTGAACAACAATAGAACCACTTGAGGCCACTCAGTGAAGTACTTAGCTTGAAAGTGCTTGTTTATCAAGTTGTTTTGCTTGTTTTCCCGTTTTGTTGAGTTTGCTTTTGGAATGTTAAGCTTTTGTTCTGGTTTGATTTAGCTTGTCTTGGAAAGTTTGTATTGTTAGTTAATGTTAATTCCCCTTTCACTAGAGGAGTAGCGACATACGAATTTTTTTCAAAACAAGCATTTTATGTTACAGTGAAAGTATACTGTTTTATTATTTCATCAGAGTCAGCTGTCAGCTAGTAGTCCGTACACCAAGTGCTGGAGGGGATAGTATTGTATCTGACAGAAAAGAGGTAAGTGCAGCAAAGGGTGTTTAGAATATATACTTTGTCTGGCCTGAACTAAGGAGTGATGTCATAGCTTTTACGCAGCATTTATGCATGTGTATCGCGCACGTCGACTTTGTACAATCACGATTACAGCTGCGGCCTACTGCGATTCGCATGTTCAATACTTTGTTAAAGCTAAGATGTCACTCTTTAGTTCAGGCTTAACGAAGTAATAATAATAATAATGAATGGTTCTTATAAGGCGCAAAATTTTCAAGAGAACTCAGAGCGCCATAACAGACAACACATCCAGATCAAACAAAACAGCTATGAGCCATGAAAAGCTTGACGAAAAAGGTGAGTTTTAAGTTGACGTTTGAAGTCTTGGAGCTTGGGGATACTACGAATACTGTTTGGAAGTGGTTTCCAAACAGCTGAAGCAGCAAAATGAAATGAGCGTTCACCAGCTGATTTAAGGTTGACCCGTGGAAGTTTCAATAACTTTTCAGATGATGAACGAAGTGAACGTGATGGTAAGTGCAAAGCACAGATGACAATTATAACGCCAAGGTACCTTCAAAATGCTTGAATGCAAAAACGGCCAGTTTGAATTTTATGCGAAACTCCACGGGTAGCCAGTGAAGCTCAAAAAGCAAAGGTTGTAATATGGTCGTGGTTTCTTTTTCGTGAGAATTAGGCGAGGCAGCACAATTTTGGATGCGCCGTTGTAAACGTTGTAGTTGATCAGAATGATACCAGATAAAATGGAATAATACAAAAATCAAGAGTGAGTGATGATAGAATTAAACAAATACTCAGGCGCCCCAGAATTATGAAATTGAGTATCATCGGCGTACTTATGATATGAACAATTGTACTGGTCAATACATCAGAGAGTGATTGATATACAATAAAATAAAACGGCCCAAGTACCGAGCCCTGCGGGACTCTTATACAGAAGCGGACGTGGTTTGGAGACATTACCCAGCGATGATAACTGACTGGGAACGATGGCGAGGACAAAGATGAGGTGAACAAGAAGTACATTCCTTTGATACCAAAATCACTTCGAGAGCCTGAGTAGACACAGAGTGGTCTAGGTGTCGAACACAGCACTGAGTCAAAGAGTGAATAAGTGAGACGAGTTGTAACAAATGACGAGTGGTCGCCCCCAGGCAGAAAACCAGATGCGGTCTGGGCGGGGGTTAATCTTAATTTAATTGATTTGGGCCGGGGAAGTTCAGGGCAATCCAATAACATGGCCGTTTTACCCAATTTTGTTGGTCAACTGATGACCGATCATAAGAATGGTTCACAATGAAACTTAAGTGCTTGGATGTCATTTAATAGGCGTCATTTTCATAAGACAAAAGCCAAAATCAGGAAAAATGTCCCCAAATCGATTCCACTCTGCCTAAGCAAGTTTGCAAAATAAAACTGGTCCTACCAACGTTCCCTACTTAAATTTTTGTGAATCATAAGTTATGTTAAAACAGTTTTAATCACTCAGTTCATTAGGACATCCAAAAAATGTCATTAATACATTAAATTTACTAAATTACAATACAGGTGACAATTTAGGGACACAAATTGGGTTTTTCAAAAAGTCATGTTGTGGCCTATGCGCAACAAGTCCAGGGGTACTCAACTCTTTCAAGGAATTTTGAGACAAATAACATTATTACAATATGGAGCACCAATTTCTTCTAAAACGTCTGCATAACTTAAACCTAGAGTTAACACTGAATTGTATATAATAACGACCCGTGGCTGGCGATCAGTTCACCGGACTATAGAATTAACAGCACCGTATTAGACCCTGCACGATAAAATTCAATGCCATTGACTATTAGAGTCTCTGTGGTATACCTTAAATGGGTAATTTAAACTTTGCTGACCAGACGACTTCAAATTAGGCCCATAGTAGGCTAAAAGATTTATGAATACTCTTTGAAATGAATGCACTCAATGTGGAGGTTTAGTAGAAGCATAAACTTCACTTGATTTGCATGATTGAGATGAGTATTCTCGCATGGGGTAGCAAACCCCCCATATTATAAGATGGTGTACATCTGTAACACTTCTTTTTATTGCCGACAACAGGCAGTCTGGGAGAACAAAGCGGTACTCGTCTCAAAGGCAACGTTCTGCGGTGAGGCCCCCGACGAGACCAATAGTGGATATCAAAACAGCGCCCCCAAGTTTTAGAACAACAGGTAAGGCAGTGCATTGTGAAGAGATGTATAAACAATTAAAAAGAAACTCTTAAACTTAGAAATCAGTACACTGAGCTGATTTCCTTTACACCAATGTTGACTGAAACCAGTGATTTCCCTGAGAAGTGAAGGCCCCCAAATACTAATTTTTAACACCCCCTCAAAGAAGAATGGTCAAACCAGTGACCCCAGGTCACCACCCGGTTGACCCTTGCTCTTCTCTCTTTTCGTTTGGCAGCAACCTGAACGGCTCTAACTGCAGCCAATGAGGACTTTATTGACAGACTGATGTCTTTCAATCTGATACGCCTATATAATACCACACCAATTACTGGATTAGATCTGATTTATATATGCTTTACAGAGTGCTAGTGGTCGGCTCTCTCGGGGGCTTGCCTGGCTGGCTCGCGTGATTTAGCTCGGTGCTTTATCGGTGCAGGCAAGCATGGTCTGCTCTGCCATTTCCTTGTGGGAATGGGCTGCTTGCAGTCAGTCCGTTAGCGGTTGTGTGGTGGCAATGGTGACGCACGGGTTTCTCGGGCATCCATCGAATTCTAGTACCGAACCCGGCGCTTATGTCCTGGGGTCTTGGGAATCCGGGACCGCCGCCGTGGCAACCGGTCTCGGGGTCGCTTCGGTTGTGAGTCTTGAGGTGGTTTCCTTGGCGTCCCCTCACGGGACGCCCCGGGGTCGGGTATGCTAACTGCTCCCCACCATTGCTAGCCAACGGTTGTCAATCTGGCCCCATTTGGGTCTGTAGCCTCTGACTTCCTTGTTGAGGTCGTGGCTTTAGCCTGGGCCAGTCCTCCCACCTTCGGTGGCTGGTCCGCCTTGGCCTAGGCCTTGGGCTTTCGTTTGCCTAGCCTTCGCTACTTGACTTAGACCCTTACATATCCCTCGGGGTTTAGCTGGCCTTGGGTCTTTCCACGCAGATTGGCAGGTCCATATCGGGCCTAGCCGGGTCTAGCCTGGATATGGATGTAGCCCTGCTGCTTTGGGTGTTACCTCGGCCCCCTTCGGGGTTTGAGTCCTATCCTGTGCGGTCTGGCGTTGGGGCCCATCTAGGGGTTCACTGGACCGGCCCTAGGCTTGGGGTAGGGGCTTATGTCCTTTCCCCTTGCCTTATCCCCCTCGGGGAACCTGAACATTCGGTTTGGCTGTTATCATTCGCCCTCCGTCCTCACTTCGTGCGGGCGCGAGACCTCGGTCTTCAAGCCGGCTGGTGCCCTCTGTGCCTAGCCTGCTCTGGCCCGTCTCGGGCTTTGGTCATTGAGTCTTGACGCTGTGCTCGGGTTCCCTCATGGGCTTGGAGCCCACCCAGGTGGATGTCGGGCCCATTATGGGGCTCGCCGGGCCTAGCGTTGGGTCGTCCGGTCCTAGCGTTGGGGCTCGTCCGGCCTTAGCGTTGGGGCTCGTCCGGGCCTAGAGTGGGCTCGTCCGGGCCTAGCGTTGGGGCTCGTCCGGGCCTAGCGTGGTCCGGGCTTCAGGGCAGGGGTGTGCTCCGATTCGTCGGGGGTATGTCTTGGGGGGGTTATCCCCCCTCCAGCGGTTTCAGGCTCCTGTTGTTCGATCTCTTCATTGCGGGTTTCTCTGCCACGCCTTCTGTCCCAACTGTGCCGCCTAGATGGGAATCCCTCGATGGGGGATTCCCTTGCTTGGTGGGTTTCTCTGAACTAGCCTTCGCTGTCGGTTTTCAGTGTCTGGCAGTGGCGTGGTTTGTTCTTCCGTAGTCCTTGACGACTTGATCTTGTCCCTGTCCTTGTTCCCTCGGGGTCCTGGAGGCACATTCGGTCGCTTTGGCTCCTGGGCTTTACGATATGGGAAGCCTTTGACATGGTGGCCTGCCCACTTCCGACTGTGGGAATGGGAATGTTCTCTGGGGGGTTTTCCCCCTGTTATGAGCCATCTTCCTGTCTGACGTCTCGGTTTTGGTGACGAGGGTACTCCCTCTTTGAGGCTTTCGGTTATACTTAATCGTCTATCTCGTCCGTTTGGGTAGCACCTTTATGGTGGCTCTCTTCACGTTCTTCTCGTGTTCTCGCGGGATATAGTGTCAAGCACAGTGCTGTCGAGATGTCTTTCCGTAGAATTCCTGAGGCTTTTTAGCATCTAGGATCATTCTGTTCTTTACGACTTGTAAATGCCTCTTGCTTGCAGTCGCCACTGTTAGGCTTATGCCGGGCTTCCCGAGCAGGTAGAGGGCTTTGCCCTCGAGCCGCTTTTTGAAAGCTTCCTTTCGGGTCGCCTATCAGGGCTCGACTAGTGTTCGGTTTTCCACCTCTGGTAGGATTTCTCGGTGGTTCGACAACTTTGTCTACCGTTCGGGACGGTTTTTACTCCGGCCAGATCTGGTGAGCGCTAGTGTATAGTTATCTAGCCTGACTGCCCTTGAACTCCAGTTTTGCCCGGTTCTGTCGACGGGCTCCGTATTACAGAGGTCTGCCGCGTCTTTCCTCGGTTGTTCTGTCGACTTACGAGTCGAGGCCTGAATTGCATGTCCCTCCCTCTCCTGGTGGTGACAGCCTGAGGTGGGACTTGTCGCTTTCTAAGGCTTTGTTAGCAGTCTCTGATTATCCGTTGTCTGGATTTTCGGTCGGCTATCTCAGCCTCCCACAGTCAAGGGGTTTGGTTCATCCTTCGGTGACGTTGGAATGGCTCCTGTGACTCTGTAAGGCGTCCGTTCCCTGACTCGAAAGCTAGTCCCTCATGGGATCTAAATTATATCGGCAAAACTCTCGCTAAGCCCCAATTTCCTTTGGTGTGGCTTCGCTCTAGTCTTCGCCTTTATTAATCTTTCGGGTTTTCCTCCCCGGCTGGATTATCTCGGAGATTTCCTTCTCGTAGCATTTTCTCCCGGGTCAGAATTGGCCTATCTCTCGGCCCTTCTTGGGGCTGGTTCTTTGTGCCTTCCTTCAGTCTTTAACCCTTCTCTCCCCTAGGGCCTCCCCGTCGGGTTCGTCTGTGTATTTCGATCAGAACCCCTCTTTAGGGGGCCGCGGCGTTTTTTTTGGGTTAGGCTGTTTCTTTCCCGAGTCTTTACGTGGGTCCGCTTTGCACTTCATTGGATTCCCTGCGGATCCTTTATGTTTGCAAATCCGTGAAACCTTGTTCTGTGCCTTTGACGCGGGGTGCTTCCGGCCTCTTGTCCAAGGCCTACGTCGCACTCCCATCTCCTTTAGAGTTTTTCCTCTCGCCTATTGCTTAGGCTTGGTTTTTCTCTGTTGGAATCTTCGCTCTGGCTCTCCTCCAACGACTGTTGCCAAGTCATTCAAACCACATTATAAAGTCTAAAGGCCCTATTTCTCACCTTGGTGTACTCCACCATCAAGGTGAGTTATTGGTGTCGTGACTTTTAGGAATCTAGGTTCCATGTGTTTTTGTGCTATGGCGTTTTTGATTCAGCCCTTGGCTGAATCCTTTTGACCCGCTCTCTGAAACATTATGTTCCACCTCCGTCTGCTTGGAGCTAGTCTGGTGTTGATTGAAAATATTCATTCAACTGGGGGTATGCAATGTTTCAGTCAACATTGGTTGTAAGGAAATCAGCTCAGTGTAATATTTAGTCAAAACGATGTTATGTTTAATAAATCCTATAAACTGAGGCATATTTCCTTTCCCATGTTGAATTCCCACTTCCAGGCCCGCCCCACTAACATTGTAATGTTTTTTGGTCCGTTTGGGCGTTGGGCCAAAACGGAATGAGAGAAGAGCAAGGGTCAACCGGGGGTGTGACCGGGGGTCACTGGTCGGACCATTCTTTTTTAGGGGGTGTTAAAATAGGTATTTTGGGCATTCCATTTCTCAAGGGAAAGGGCATAGGTTTCAGCAACATTGGAAAGGAAATCAAGCCTCAGTTATGATTTATGAACATTACGTGTTTTTTGACTAAGAACTTAATGGGTTTGTGTACATGACGGTCGTGTCATTTATTACAAAAATGATGAATTAAGTTGAAGAAAGCATTTAATTTATTATATGAAAGATAATTGTCTAATTAATTGTGGGCTGAAAAAAATTAAGAAAAAGATTCAAAAATACAACCAAACTGCCAAATCAATGAAAATTGCCTGAAAATCCCAAAGATGGCGATCGTGAACTGTTGTTTTTCAGGTGCTCACCAAAATAGTCATCAGAAAAAAGTGGAAGACAAAAGCTTATTGAAGGTTTTATATGAAAGATAATTAGATAAGGATTAATGAGACAAAAATTCGTCTCGGTTTGATATCCACCCAAAATCTAGGAAAATTGGTCTACAATCCAAAATGCCGGATATGCAATAAATGATCAAGGTCGAACCCTGTGTCCTTCGACTATTCTATTTCATCCATTGTAAGTCCTTCGAAATGATCCAACTATGCATTTTTTGTGCTAAAAAAAGCACTTGTAAACCCCCATATTTGTCCACTGGTCTACAAATATTTCTTTTGCGCCCATTTAGGCCTCTTAGGCGGGTCTCCAGTTCTAGCATCAGTATGTGCTCCATCCCTTTGATATGTCACTTCGGGGCACCATGAATCTCTCTTTGCTCTTTTTTGTGTCATCAGATTTGGGGCACCATTTGAAAATTTTAATGGGATATGTTTATACATAATTTTTTCCCCATTATCGTCGATTTATTGGCGACTTTTATATATATCATTCTTATAAACATCTACCTTCTTCTACGGGCATCGGATGTTTGGATGTTTGATGTATTGATGCAGTTGGAAGATTTCTTTAGACTGGAATTCGTAATTTTCTAAGGAGTGGAATTCGGGAAAGATTCTAAGGACGTGAATTCGGAAGCTGTTGAACATAAGTATCAGATTATATTATGTATTATCCCTTCCCATGGTTGCCCAACGCTAGCCTCAGGCCTTTTGTTTCACACTGCTCGTTTCTGCGTGTATTAAGTGGGCTATTCTTGGCCAGGTTTGCTCCCCCCTTGTAAGATCCAACTTTAGACACGCCAGTGCCATGTGGGGGATTTGTCCATGGTGTTGTGTCTGCTCCCTGCTTTTGTTGCGTTTGCCATCTTTGCCCTTGTCTAAAGCCTCGCGGTGCAACCATGTGATTTTTTGTGTTCCACAGTGTACCTAACCAGCTCCGGCCGATAGAATGCTCAAATTTTTTTGGGGGGGGGGAGGTGCCCTATCTGTCTTCTGTCTCGTCCGCTCGTCCCTTGGCCTTATTCTGTCCTACCTTTTGGAACTGATTCTCGGCGCGTGTTTTTACCATCGTAGCTAACAACCGTTACAAGTATTCCTTTCTTTTATGTTGCATTCTGATATCCACCAAGTACCACCGGGCCACTAACGAAGATGTCTAGGATGTAAGGAGTCCTTCGTAGAACAAGACAAGGACCCGCATGAAACTGTGTGTGAGTGTAGAAAATGTTTCAGAGAAGACCTTGCAATATACACGAAGGGTGGTCAAATTGCAGAATCCAAATTCCTTGATGAATTGGGAAGTGTATATGGATAGAAATTTAAAGAGACAAAAGGCCAAGGCTAAGCCAGCTCCATCTCCGTTCAGGCGATCTCCTTCCTGGTCGTCCGCCGGTGAAGCTTCTACCTTGTTACCATTGATCACATCACCAAGTCAACTCAAGAGCAGTCAAGTTCTACCTTGATTTCCATAGCTCCAGGCGTTATTAACTACAGTGGCTGCGAAGGCTATTAAAAGTTTTAGGGGCAAGTTCCGTCCAGCCACCCCTGCATGTTATGAAGATGGGCCATTGATTGATGTAAAATCCGGTGGATTACGTGATATATTTTCCCAGACTGGCTGTCAATCTACACCTCCACTTCGATGGTGAATTGGAATATATCAATGGTTGAGTAAGCCCGACGGTGCCCACCGCCTCATAAAAGTCAAAGAAATCCAGCCTTGGCCTATTTGGGACTGTTCTCTTACACTCACTTTATCACAACGCGTCTCAGTCTCTTCAAACCCACAGAAACCTGCCATCAGTCCAGATGATTCACAGACTGAGCATGTCATTCCTGGCACTTATATCTTGGTGTGAACGTACACAGCACCTCAGTCCACGGCGTCCAAAATGTGAATGTGTTGCAGTGATAAAAACTGAGGGCGACTCCCATGGCGGCGGTGAATGAACTCATCGCCCATTTTTAAGACCCTAATTATGCTGATCAGGATTGAATTAACGGTTACCCGATGGTTACTCGTAAGACATGCAGATTTCCTAGTGGCTCAGTGGCCTTGCGTGATGATGAAATAGAAGTATTAATGAGAATGATGATAATTCTAAAGTCGCTCTAAAAAAACTTCCTTTGACGCCGTGCCTCATGTCCCGTGGTTATAACTCACTCCGTTAACGTTATGCAAGGGCCGCTGAATGTTACCAGATAGTAATACTGACGGGTCATGAGTTAATTTTGAGGAACATGAGACTTTGGATCGTGATGGCTGGAGTTAGATATTCTTTCGATGAGAGACAAGAGCTACCACCTCCTTGGCTCCTAAGAAAGTTAGAGTTGTTGATGCGGAAGTGTATAACGATAAAGGGATTTCATACATTTCCTCTCTTTCTTTCTCCCCTTACTTCCAGACTTCAGTTGTTTTCCGTTCCGCCCGTACACCTCCTTCGAGTCTAATCTTCGTGTCGTCTCCGTTATTTCTCTGGGTGTGACTACTTCAACCGTTCCTCCGCCGATTTCAACCGTCGGGTCCCCATCGTGGTTCTTCAGATAGATTTTCAACAATAAACAAAAAAAACTCCATCGGATCAACCGTTGGGTCGTCATCCATCCTCCTTCTGTGGGGTTTATTTCTCCTAGCACCTTACCTATCAAGCCAATCGACTAGGCCGGTCGTCGTTGTGTATCCAGAAAGAGTTCTTCTCCTTCCGTACACTCATATGGTACCAGTAGGATAAAGACCTCGACCTACTGTATCTTCTAGACGTCGCTTGTCTTCGGGTCCAGTCCGGCTAGCGCAAGTCTTTCCAGGGGTATTCACCATATACGACGATCTACGTGAGAGAGTTTGAACATTTAGATCAGGCCGGAACATAAAAGGTATTCAGTGAGACATTCCAGTCTTCGTACCGACGTTCTCCGACAGGGACAGCTCTAAAGTAAAATAACTTTCTTCTTCTGCCTAAAGTTCTCAGACAAGTATCAAGAGAAGACATCAAGATTCTCCTAGTCTGACTATCGAAGATCTAGAGGTTCTCCTTCGGGTAGTTCTTCACGTCAACGGCATCCAAGTTCTATGATCAAGAAGGCTTCATCAGGATCAAGACCTATGAAGATTCGTTCTCATAAGACATAAGACCCAGATCTGATTTTGTAGAGAAGGAAGCAGTGGCTTCTCCTCACGTCTATCTTCGACATAAACGTTCCTCCAGTAAAGATGACAGGACCTCTAATAATGGTTCTTCGAGTAAAAGAATCTACGATGGATATGTGTCATGGCTACATATCAAGGCCTAAAGATGATGATGATTATTCCAAGACTATTAAGAAATCTTATCATAAATAGGGAAAGTCTGCTCCACACCATTGGTGAACCGATTCCGGACGTTGTTACGTCTGTTTATATTGATAGAGATCTATCCTCTCATGACTCTTTACAGCGATTCAGCGAACATGAGCCTCCGACCTCGATGCCACACCTTAAAATGATACAGTCCAAGCTGAGGATCACCAAGGCTACTCCACCTATACCGGCTGATGCTACTTCGCTCATTGCACATTCTAGTCAGCACTTCAAGTCTAGAGCGCACTGGTGATAGCTTGGGTAAAGACTCTGATTTATTGAGGATACAAAAATTGATAGAAAATTTCCCAGATTATGAGCTCCTTATTCCGATGTCGAGTCTTTCATGACGGAAGACTTGAAGATCTACATTTCCTATCTTCCCATATTGCTGCGCCCCTTTTTGGCGGCTGTTTTGGTTCATCGTGGATTAAAATGTGATTCCGGCTATTTCTCAAATTCTAAATCTCTTCAGACCTTGGCTTAAGCTCTAAGCATTGCAGAAGCAGGTGGTGAAACCTATCATCCTGTTACACTGACTTAAGACAGACTATTGAAGGGTTCAGAGTACTTATAATGGACCTGGCTATCAGAAGAGGACTCCTTTTCTCAGATGGAATCCTGAGTCTTTTCCCTTTCGTGCGAGGAAGATACAGACTTCTTCTCAGTGCCTTTAGTTTCCCAGACCATGCTGGATAAGATGAAAATCTGATGATAAGACCTTAATGAAGCCAAGACCCATAATCCACCATCCGTGTTGAAGGCGGTTCATTCTAAGAAACTAATGACCTGTCAGAGAGTTGACTCTTGGAATGAGGCAAGGAGGTGCTGATTTTCGTCATCTGGACAGATTGCTCGGTGGATGGTATGAGAACTCAAATGTGCCTTGTTGTCTCTTATCCACCTTATGAATGGATTTTTTGTGGAGCCTAATGTAGAGCGGTCTAAGGAAGCCATTGAGAGCTGCCTATACTATGAGGAGATCTCTTCATCACGTTCTGCAGAGCTTTTTACCAAGATTGCTTTCACCAATTGGTGGCTCTGAGAATACAGAAAAAAAAAAACATGCCCTGTTGATTGCTTTGAACTTTACAGGCAAAGAAGTTCTCCTGAATGCTCCCAGCAGGTAAAGATTTTTTGGGAGGACATTTGTCTTCTTTAGCCTCTCAAGAATAAGAACGAGTTAAAGCTTCAGATCAATCTGCCCAAGAAGTCGAATGGTACAGACAAGAGTGTTCTTCTTCAGATATAGAACTTATAGATATACAGACCCTTATGATTATTTGGCTACCGCAGAAAGACTGCCGCTTCCAGTTATACTCCTGCAACCGAGGAAACAGAGTTTCTTTTCGGATCCGAGCCTACGACTCGAAGGACGGCAAATCCAACTATCGAAGCTCTAGACAGTATCAGAATTATTCCTCCTACTCCAGACCTAGAGGCGCCAGAAGTGGCGCGAGTAGGGGAAGAAGGTACAATTGACTCTTACCTACCAAATAACTTCCAGTTGGGGGGGGGGGGCATTAAAGCTACATTCTTCCTTCCTGCGTGGCGGTTTGAAGAACCTTAACCTTGGATCAATGGTTCTACGAACAGACAATCTCAGAAGTTTCCATTTGGAATTTACCGCTCGTCCGCCGATGAAGTCAGTTTTTGCACTACGCCTATGCCAACAGAGACTTCAAAAGGCCCATGCATTTTGAAAGAACGAGTGAAAATGTTAAGGAAAAATGCAATCTTTCCTATAAGGCGGACGATGGAAGGTTCTATTCGATTTTCTTCTCCTGGCTCCGAAGAAAACAGAGACCTCAAACCAATCATAATCCTACGGCCTCTGAACAGATATATTCGTCGAGACATTTCAGAATGGAAACCCTCTCAGCTGCATCAAAGTTTAAGAAGTGCTGGTCTCGGCGCGACAATTGGAATTAAAATAGACCCTACCGTCCATGTTCAGTTTTTCCTCCTCACCAAAGATGGCCTTCGCTTCAGGATTCGACAACCATTCCTTACCATTTCGAGTCCCTGCCATTCGGACTTTCAAATCAACTGCCTCCCCTTACCTTTACAAGATTATGTAAGACAGTGGCAAAACATCTGAGAAGGATGGGTATCCACAATTTTGTCTATCTCGACGATGGTGATTTTGACTCCAGCAAATCAAGTCTGAAAGTCATTATCATTGGTTATGAAACAGGAAAAGACTTGGGATTCATGATAACCCTAAAGACTCAAATCGCCTCCCAATCAGAGGCCGGAAGATTTTTTAGGAGCAATTCTGTACTTGAAGAAAACCAAAGTAGAGAGAATCACGAAATTGAGAGATTGCAGCATCCTGCTCATTCTGAAGAGGAATTTATCTCCCTGCTCATCTGATGGCTCCGCTGCTTAGAATCTAGCATATCAAGCTTGGGTAGACTCTAAACCCTTCTGCGGTTAGGATGAGACTACTCCATTACAACAAACACCTTCGTAGTTACTACAGAAACCAAGGTCACGATCTACACCGTCAAGTACCTTTAAAAGCCAAAGATTGTGAAGCACCTACGATGGTTAAGCAACTCAAGAAATCTTATGGTAGGAAAGAGGTTCCACGAGATAGCCTCATCAGGTTACTATAACACGGATGCTTCGAGACAGGATGGGAGCATGCATTAGACCCACAAAAAAAGGGAGTCAGGGTCGAAGATATAAGGAAGCTCCATATACATGTTACTAGAGTTGCTATCGGTCTGCCACGCTCTAAAGCTATTCAAACGGATGGTTTCTGGAAAGTCGGTGAAAATCAGATCAGACAATTCCACTGTATTTTTGCCTTACATAAACCCCAAGGAGGACAAGAGTATCTCCTCATTTGCACTGCAACCATCCGCCTCCTCACTTGGTGCAGTATCATATTCGATTACCCTCAATGCGGTAACATCTCCCGGTGTTTTACACTGTATCGCATAACAGCCTTCCAGCGGAAAATCAGCCACAAATGATAGCTTATTTCGGCAATCAACGTGAGTGGCATCCCTCAAACCGCCGTGAATGCCCCGATGCTTTGCAAAGACTTTGCACCCATGGTAGATCTGTTTTCGAACACCAAAATGACAACCAACTCCCAACATACTGCACTTGGCTAACGAGAAAGCCTGGTGAGAGACTGCTTTAACAATAAGTTGGGAGAACCTGATTGCAAACGCCTTCCACCGATAACAATTCTGGCGAAAGTATTAACAAAAGTTACAAGCAATCAATGGTCATGCAGATGCGGCCTGTAGCCCCATTTTGGCCACGTCACGTTTGGTTTTTGAGACTGGTCAGCATGCTAGAATATCATCCAAACTGATTTCCTTTACGGCAAAACCTGTTTGGTGTACGGAAAAACAAAAAGAGTGTCGTCCAAAGGCTAAAATCTTTACAACACTTGACTGTGTTGCCTCTCTCCAAATCTCGCCTTCAAACGCAAAGGTTTTTCAGAAGAAGCTGCCGCCCGGCGGCAGGAGCAAAGAATAGTCACCTCCATTTCTACATAGTAGACTTCGACGCTTCCAACGGTCTTGTGCAAGAAACACAAGGTTGTTCCGCATTCTGCTCTGAAGAGACGTGGCTACTTCCTGACATCTCTTTTTCAAAGCAAATCCTTTCACTATTAGAACTACCTGTCTCCATATCACTATTCATGATACGCCCGGATATGATTAAGAAATAAGGGTTCTCATCTCATTAAAGGGATGCTTAATAAACGTCCTACTGTTAGAAAGCTCCCTCCATTCGTGGGAGCTTCCTTTGGTCCTTCAGTACGTCACCAGTGAGCCGTTTGAACCATTGACCACAAAGCCACTCTTCTTCTCGACTTGACTAGAAAGACAGCATTCTTCGTGGCTGCATCTACCAGACGCTGTTCAGAAATCCATGTTTATCTACAGACAAGAGTATAGAGATTCTCAGATTCTCACAATGTCTCTCTACTTCCTCCGCTGGTTTTCCATGGCTAAAACATCAGACACTCAATTATGGCACCTCAAGCCTATAGTTTCTTCCAGATCTTCCCAAGTACTGGTGTCCTGAAGATAAACGCTGGTGTCCAGTCGGAGCTTCTCCTACATATTACCCCGTCTGCCTTCTTAGGAAATCAATGATTCTTACTATCTACCCCTCACTTCATCACTAACATACGACCTTACAAAAAACCTGCACCAAAGCAAAATTATGCAAGCTGGGTCACCTTCCACTCATTCTCTTCTGCTTTGAAAGTGAAAGCCCTCACTGGACAGTAACATCGCCTTTAACCCGCTGCTCATTAATTAGAAGTCAGGCAGCATCTTGGGCTTTTCACTTAGTAATGAACAATCCTGATATAATTGGAAGCAGCAGGATGTAGGAGCCTACAACGTTTCAGAAGTTATATGAAAGACGTCCTTACCAGAAACCAAATCGTGCCAAAACCATCCTGTCAGCAAAGCAGTCAGAGTAAAGAGGGATGCCAAACATTGCATCATTATCAACATGCTCATAAGGTTAGGAGTGCCCGGTTTATTATAACTATAAGTGCTTTGATATAGATGTGGGCTGATGTTAACATGTTATCATTTTTTATTTAGGCTGTACCTTGGGCGCAAAATTTATCAGCTCCGATTAAAATCTTCACATTGCGAGAAAACCCCCGCAAACAACTGAGACTACCGGCTCCACTTCCTCCACCCTAGTGCCAGTGTGGATCTCCATTCACTAGTTTGGATCATTTCGTAATTATAACATGGATTAAAATAGAATATACTCATCAGAATGTTGTGAGATTATTCTATTTACATACATGTATCTTACGAATGATCACACCTAGACCCTCATCCAGGCCCTTTCCCTCCCCCGCCAAGTGGAGGCTTGGGGAAGGTACAAAAATGAGCACAGGATCATGGATGCCAGTGACCGTCAAGGATGGGCGTACTGATGCAAGCATGGGACCGCTACTATGCATGGGCCACCGAAATTTTTATGTGGCATATGAGGGGTGTCTCCATGCTTTTTGAGGGCACAAAAAACTGCAACTAGTTGGATCATTCGTAAGGTCAACATGTATGTACATAGAATAATCTCACACCATTCTGGAGTTATATTTTATAGTGTTTCTGTGTTCTTGCTTCAGAACTGTTTTCCATAAAACACTGTAGGCAACCTCTAAATATGACTTCCAAAATGTTTAAATGTGCTTAAAATTATAGCAACATGTAGGATATTCTGAAACTGACCACCTTGCCTACCCATATAATTCACAAACCTTTGCTGGTGGGTATTTCTTGAAACTGACCACCTTTCTTAACCACTATGAATTCAACAATCTTTCTGGGTGTATTCTCGTGTGTAAGGCCAATCAAGCCTATACAGAATAAAGCCTTAAAACCCTGTTCAACTACAGACTTAATTATATTGTAGTTTGTGCCAAAATTAATGCAAGAGTTACCTAGCTATAACAAAAAGAGTTTAATTACAGGTGAAACGAGCGATTTCACATTTCAGGTGTCCCTAAAAAATCGAAAGTACTGATTTTTGCCCTGATGTGGATATTTTTGAAGAAAAGCTTTACATCTGAAAGGATTAACATGAGAAAGGTTTGTTTTGGTACAAAACTTGTGAAATTTCTAATTTGGTATAGGAGCAAATACAAAATTCAGCCTGTTTTATATTGAAATATAAGTAAATCAAAATCACCTTTTTCTCTCCAAGACATTTCTGAAGCCAAATACAAGGCAAGAAATCTATTGAGTGTCTATCTATATGAAATTACTATTATGACACAATATTTGGGTGCCTCAAAAATCTTTGTTGCACCTTTAAGTGTTGTGGTAGGAGCAATTTTTATACCAAGGCTCTCTATGGTGACTTAAAATTGTATGATTCTTACAGGTTTCCAGGGTCATGTGTTCCATCCAGGCAGCACTCCACCAGCAACAATATCTGCCCCTCCCCCTCCCCGCAGTATGGGTGGTACCCCACCCCATACAATGCCCAGCACCCCTCCACATAATGTAATGACAACACCGCCCCCTCCACAAGGTGCTCCGCCACCAGCGGCAGCAGCGACAGCACCGGCACCTAGGCATTCCCCTGTACCTAAATCAACTGTACCGCTTATACACACTGTTCCACCACCACCTGTAGTAACGACAGCAGGATTGCCCCCTGGACTACCGAGACACCCAATGCCCCATGGGGAGGCACAGGCTATGCTTCACCAGGGGATTATGGTCAGACCAGAAGTTGCAATGCATCCTGGTAAGCTTACTTGCTTTCACTATTTTTTTATAATTTGTGTGTGTGTGTGTATATGTATGTGTGTGTGTATTTGTGTCTGTGTGTGCGCATTTGTGTGTGGGTATGTAAATGTCTGCAAATGCAGACTAATTACCAGACTAATTATTGAACACATATCGAGTGGTTTCATGGAAAAACGGAATTATACTAACCATAAAAATGAATTAAAAAGATTTTGCCTGACCATTGCGCTATTGAAATTCGCGAAATGCAATACGGACGACACAGTAGCGTCATACATCTTCACACATGATGCTTTCATAATGTGTATTTCCTATGGCATGTATGACGCAAACGTGCCGCCGTATCGCATAACACGTTATACAGTAGCGTGATTTTTAAATAGCGCATGGTCAGACTAGATGGTTTGAAGTCATTTTTTATGGTTAAAATAATTTCGTTTTCCGATGAAACCACTCTATACGTGGTCAATAATTATTTTATAGAATATACTGTATAATATTATTCGTTGTACGGGTACTCCTTTAATTGTATGCATTTTTGTATTTAAATGTCAGAAGTTGCATATATTCAGTTAAATTTGTGAGACAACCTGGTAGCCTAAAGTCTGGGTTAAGTGCATAGGCGTAAACCTTTGGGGGGACGGGGGGGATATATCCCCCAATATTTTGATGAGGGGGGATGGTCAATACAATCATCGCCCCCAATGTTGATGCCCGTTCATGTGTTTTTGACCAAAAATAACCTAATATTTTTCCATAATGGTTTAAAAATGGTAAATCTCCGCGCGCTTCCCGTGCATTTTGTTCTAGTTACAATTACAATTAACGATTTTAGCTTGTAAATGACAAAAAGCGCGCACATGTGCTAGTAATCGATCTTTTCATCAAACCCCGTTTCATTCATACATTTTCATCAACCCCATCCCCCCCCCAATGTCAAAAAGAAATTTACACTACTGGTTAAGTGTTAAGGTATCGATGACATTTGAGAAGGAGCATAGTGCGCAATGTGATCTTAACTTTATTAACTCTGACTTTATTTACTTTGTGAATCAGTATGACTGGTTCAACAATTTGTAAGGTCCAACCTATATAACAGTTTGGGCAGCTAAAGCCGCCCTCGCGAGGAAAGAATACGTACAAACTCCTGGTTGAATTCCTGGTGAACCAGGGTTGAATCCCTAAAAGAGATATTTTAACCTTTATCTTTCCTGCCTTACAGGTATGCAGCACCCATCTCCCACACACATGGTCAACAATCCACCACCCCCTTTAATGCATCCCAGTCCCAACTTACCTGCACAGCAGCCCCCTCCACCCCGTCCGTCCTTCCCACCACCACCCCAGTTTGTGCCGGGTGCAGTTATGAACTATGGGCAGCCACCGGGACCACATTATCAAATTGGCGGACCAGTTGCATTACAGCATTATCCAGCGGTATCTGTAAGTAGATGTATTATGTTCATCTTATAGTGTAGGAGCTAGCAGACATTTGTAACACATTTCGAGTACAAAAGGTTTGAGTGATTAAATCTGTAGACAGCCTGATAGGAACCCCCTAAACATGATTGATTAGTCCAAAAAAAAAACAAGTTTGTCTCAGAAGAAATGTGAAAAATGCTAATGCGAAATGCAATTTTTTTTTTTCATTTTTTTCCTGAAATTTTTGACAAAAAAAATTTCAAGTGAGTAAAACCTAAAAAAAAATTATGCGGTCAAAAACCAATTTTAAACAAAATGCCGCGCGGTCTTCTGAGACAAACTTGTATTTTTTCTTGGCCTTAAGTGCTGCAAATGGTGCCTTAAGGAGGGAGGGTCTAGACAAAGATTACACAGGCAGGGTCATATTTTTAAATTGATTTAATCATGTTGAAAAGTATACCAAGTTATTTGTCTCAGGGTGTCTACAGATTTAATCACTCAAACCTTGTACTCAAGATGTGTTACAAATGTCTGCTTGCACCCATGCTATTAGTAACACTTTAAGACTAAGATTTTTGAAAAAGTGAAACATCCAATTTTCAATTACTGCCAAATTACATCAGTTTTCTCTTTGATACTGTTCTGGAGTCTGTTTCAGAAATTTTATGCCAAAGTAATTGAGTTCTTATGTGAAATAGACTCCTGCTTCCAAACTTTACTATACTTTGTTCATCACTAAAATTGAAGTTCTTTAAACACCGCGAATTGATATAGAATAGTGCGGGCGCAGCTGCAAATAACACTACCGCAGCTGGCACAGTGCGTGATGTATGCGCGGCGCACGCTTGTAGCAAAAATCGCACGCGTACAACAGAATTACTTTCACGCGCGGATAAACAAAAGCCGAATAATTCTTGCCTATTAGGTGATGAACAAAGTATAGTCTGCTTGGTGTATGTTGGGATATTGCACAGTCTGGAAGACAAATCCCAAACTTAGTCCCAAACCACAATCTGAAGTATACCAGTCCACTTGGCTGTGATCTTTAGAGACAAAATTGTCTTGATGATGGTGAACAGGCAGTAGTTCTGTGCCCTCTTAACGACTGACTGATGGCTACCCATGCACTGAAAAATTTGCCAAGCTGACTCAAGTAATTTGTGGATGAAACTGTTTAGATTGTATTTACAGTTGAATTCTCAAACTGATAATCTGCTGGGAAATCACAGATTGCTGGGATGGTTTTGCACCCACCTTAAAAAAACAAACAAACAAAACATACTCGGGGTGTTTGGCTACTGGCAAAATGCAGAGGAAAGTTGTGTTGTCTTAGACTTAATTGAGTAGTTGATGAATTTGGCAGCTTTAAAGGAAGATCATTTGTACAGTGTAAAGTTAAATGAGAAATGGATTGTTTGCCTGGACATACTAATTGCAGGAGATATTTTTTTTCAACATCATTTGCTTTAGCAATGAGATTTGTTATCAAAAAGTCCAAAATGGGATTGCAAAATGTAAATAAAAATAACAACCCTGCATACTACATTATAAGTCTTGAGAGCTTTGAGGCAGACTTTTCTTTGCATAATCTTCCATTTATTTGTTTACTGATTATAATTTGTGCACCCATTGATCTATTTTGGAATTACTTTCATAGCTCTAAAAATGTAAACCTAATAGTAGCCTAGGGTCATAAATTTTGTCCTGTTTTCGCTCTCATTTGGAGAAGGTTTGAAGATGTTTTTCTATAGTGTGAAGGATGCTGAATCAGAATTTTTGGGTCCAACCTCTGGGAAATGGGGGGAATTTTGTAAAATAAAGGGGTAAAATTAATACAGGGTAATTTTTATCCCCTGGCTTAAAAAGCCACAGGAATAATTTAGTTGGGTCATTTGGAGCAATTCCGTGACCTTGGAGAGCAGAGCATTATTTCTCAGTGGATTTGTCTTCTATGAAGGTTAATGAACAAATTTAGCGGGGATGCCCCTCCTGAAAGTGTGGGCGGAATCTATAGGGGGAAAAATTCATAATACAGGGGTCAAAAATGAAAAATGCCTGGATTGATGTAAAAAGGTAACCAAAGTGTTCGTCTTGTCACAAGGATTAAAAAAAAGTTATAGTTTGTACTACTTGCAAGGGTTCCGGGTTCTACAATCAATGGTAGTACCATCCCACCAAATATCCTTCCAACCAGTCAACGTCTTGACCTTGTTATTGTTGACAATGCTCAGAAACGCATTCATGCAGTTGAACTTACCATTCCATTTGAGATGAATATTCCCTCTGTCCCAAACGCAATACTGAAAGTCAGTTTCAGACATCAATTCTGGTGATTATAGTTGTGTTTTGAGCTGTATTGAAATTGGGTCCCGTGGGCTAATTACTAAAGAAAACAATGGCAGGGTGCGTTCAATATTTAAGTTCATTGGGTCAAAACCAAAGAAATATGTCTACCACGATATTTCTAAAACAGCTCTCATGTGCAGATATGTGATTTGGAATGCAAGACAAGAGCCAACTTGGGAGGAGTGTCCTTATCTTAAGATCTAGGCCAGTCCTGTTCAACACTCCTCCCAAGAAGGCTGTGTGTTCTTTTAGTCATTTATAGTTTTTTTTAATACTTTCCTGCTGGTATCAGGTTTTAAACCTCTCTTGTATTTTATTGTATTGTGTATATCATGTCTTGTGTTATATGTTTTCCTGTATGGAATGGGTCTGCCCATTCCATATCCTGGAATATATGTACAGTCTTTTTATATCACTTAATAAAGATTGAAATAATAAAAAATAAATATGGTTTAGGAGATATAAGACAAAAATCGTCAAATGTCGAAGGTCATCACCAAAGGTTAAATCTATTTTATTAACTCTGCTGCCCATTATTGAAAAATTGCAGAATCTGATTGGTCAGTTTACTGCCCATATTCTGCAATAATGGGTCGCCGATGCATTTCTCATGATATCATGACTGTTTTCGTAATAGAATAGAATATAAAGGGTTTGCAGTATTATTTATGGGCTCATAATGTATCCTCGGCAGGAAAAAATTGAAATAATGGACTCGGCTGCGCCTCGTCCATTATTTATTTTTCCGACCTCGGACACATTATTTGCCCATAAAGATACTGCATCACCCTTTATTTCTTAAATATTGCACCGATTTCTTTGAAAATGGTCTCAAATTGTTAGCCTTTCCACAGGGATTGCAACAAAAGTAGTTGGTACTCTTTTTGTATTTGTTTATAGAGATAAATGACAAACAAGGTTCAACCCATGGACATATATTGATCTCTGAATTTTAAACTTATGTTAGAGGGTGCAAAATCTTTCTGGTGCAGTCTATGAGGAAAGATGAACAATTTGAGCCCATTTTAAAAGAAATCGGAGCAATATTTCAGATTTAAACTTTCGTGATGACCTTTGATATTCGACGGTTTTTGTCTGATATCTCCGTAACTATACGTTGTAAGTAGTACAAACTATACCTTTTTTTAATCCTTGTGACAAGACAAACACTTTGGTTACCTTTTTACAGCAATCCAAGCATTTTTAATTTTTGACGCGTCTATTATGATTTTTCCCCCTTCCTGGATTCCGCCCCCACTTTCAGGAGGGGCCACCCCCGCTAAATTTGTTCATTAACCTTCATAGAAGACAAATCCACTGAGAAATGATGCTCTGCTCTCCACGGTCACAGAATTGCTCCAAATGACCCAACTATATTGTGATTGCACATTCCTTCTGTAGTCTGTGGGTTCCATTTTGATTAGGTTAACTTGGTTAGGTTGCTGCATGGTTAGGTTGACTATAAAAATGTTAACTTGCACTAGATCCCAATGTCCAAATCTGACAAAAACTTGGTTGTGGGTAGTGGTGGATGAAGTAATAACCATGCAATGTGTCATCATTATCTGTGCATATTAATGAGCTTATTTGCATACTTCCTCTGATTGACTTATTACTAAAAATGTGAACTTCTACCATGTGCCAATGTCCAAGTTTCTCAAATTTGAAACTTGGTATGTGGGTGGTGGTGCATGCAAGTCATACCCATTCGCTCTGTCATCAATATTTGGGCATATTAATGAGCTCATTTGCATATTTGCTCCATGCAAGTTTGCTCCCCGTCAGGGGGATCTTGCAAGTTTTAACTTGCAGTATTTTTGAAATTGTGTCAAATTTTGTTTAATGTACACCAATATATTGGTCTTGTTGAAGGGATTTTAAGAATGTATAATTTGTCTAGGTTCTGACCTTTAGTTACACAGGCACAACCCTATTAAGGTTCAAGATCATCCTGGGTGAAAACTTACCCAATGCTGAAAATCTTGTTGTGCAGGTTTGGGTCATACTAACATGTACTGTTCTTGCGAGGAAACATGTGATGTGGTAGACTACTTATTCATTATACCATGTAAACAGACCAAACAGTTCAATTTGTGTGGATCAATACAATTACGCATACAATTTGTTTGTTTTTCAGACTATATCTGGACAGCCACCACCAAATATTCCCGTACAAGCCCAAGCCATTCCAGGCCAACCTCCTCCGACAATACCTGTGCGGCCCCCACCCACCATACCCCCACCCACCATTCCCCCACCCACCATACCCCCACCCACCATTCCCCCTCCCCAAGCTGCTGCTGCTGCTCCTCCTCCTCAGCATCTACCCCCTCCTCCCGCTGGAGCATCGTCATCATCATCACAGACTTATGGTGGTATAACATACTACTCACCTGAGCAACAACTAGGGATTAAAAGACCACCTCCCAAGAGGCAGGCTAACCCAATACCTATTGAGCCACCACCTGAAGTAAGTATGTGAGGGTTATGAAGCACCAAAAGTAATTGATCTGGTAGTCCTTGGAGAGAGAGGGAGGAATAAAGAGAGAAGCAAGAGAAAGATGTGAACCCTCAGACGCCAGGTCCATAGCTGGAGATGGCAAGCCACTATAGCCGGGAGCGAGCTGACGTCACATCGCGGTGAAAACAAAGGGGAAGCCCAGGGAATCCCTGAATCACGGTGAAAACAAATGCGCAAATTGAGTCTTTAAGTTCACTGCACATCGTAAGACACTATGCGTGCAGCGCGCATCGAATTACGCATGTTGTTGTCATGCCGTTGCCATGCAGATTTTGTTGAACTCCCGGATGTCCGCTCCCGGCTATAGGGTGTCACTGGCCTAGGTCTGGCCGGCAATTTCATGCGTCGGCATGGGGGGGGGGGTGCAGCCATGTCATCTCCATGAGGTAGCACTATTGGCTGCAGTGTCATGGATGCAATTTTTTGAAAATCGAATGTTCTTTGGGTAACAGTGAGAGAAATATGAATGCCAAATTTCAACAGCAGCAACAACAACAACAAGCCATTCTTCATCCTTTTTATGGACTGAATGATTTTTCAAAAGAAATTTCCACCATGTGTAATTGCATATAATATATAAAATTAACAATTCAAGAAAAAAGTAGTAAAATAATATATTTGAAAGATTTAAAAGCCTTTTGAATTTTAAATTGCACCTTGGCTTATGATGCTAAATATATTGACCCCATGTTATCTTCAACAGAAACCACAAAGAGAGAGCATAGATGAAGCACAACAGATGGCACAGCAACAGTTACAGGTATCCCAAGCCCAACCTCACCATGTAGAGGTGTCTCAAGCTCATCTACAGCAGGTCTCACAAGCTCAGCAGCAGCAGTTTATTCAGGCTCAGCAACAACAGCAATTTATTCAAGCTCAGCAGCAGCACCTCCAACAACAGCAGCAGCAACAGTTGCAGCTGCAGCAAGAACAACATCAGCAGCAGCAGCAGCAGCAGCAACAACAGCAGCTTGCTCAGGCAACCGCCAAAGCAAGTTCAAGTGTTAGTAATGAAGGGAAGCAAGAATGATTCTTATACATGCAGCAATTTTTAAATTATTTTATTTGAAATTAATATAAATGTAATAGGAAATGACTTGATCTGATCCGCTATGGCCAAAAGTTGGAATTACAAAATTGAAATACAGGTATTCATCACAAAGTTTTGCACTGGTTCCTTGTAACTGTGGTCTCACTCTCACTTTTCACACTGTCCAGTTAGAAGTATTTATGGAAGTGTCTGTGCAGTGATTCATGGAGTATCTGCGTGCCATATAGTGCCAAAATATGCTTATACTCTGTTCGATCTCAAGTTTGGGGGCGACGTCACTATGCATGTTAGGATTTGCACCCGAGAAACGCACGCCTCGACCTTGGAATTGCAGCATTTACGCACGCGAACGAAGGCAAAGTCGCGTCATGACGTCACCCCCAAACTCGAGACCGAACAAAGTATACGGTATACGCTGTTGGTCATGGTCAAACCCACAATGCAGACGTTATCTCTTACACAGCCTAAAAATCACTGGTTATCAGTGTTGAAGAATGCAGGCATTGATTGCAAGATTTGTATAGGAGATGGTATACCAATTTTGAATGCATAAGAGTGTGATAGTAAAAATATATCATAAGGTAAATTTTTTTTTTATTTCACGAGGTAAAGCCAGATGAAATGGAATTGTCAAAATTTGACAAAATGTTATATTTTTATACTCTTGCATGAATATAGACAGTCAATGTTTGTTTTATATCATGATATCACCTGGTTTCTTGTTATGTTATTTGATAGTGTAGACGAAGCACTACACGAAAAAGAACTATCCAGGTCACTAAAGATCATGATTTAAACTAGAGCCTTGAAAATTAGGCAGTGTATATTGGTTTTATATACTTCATTGCTTACTGTACTGTCGTACCTTTTGGTTGTATGTAGCATGTGCAGTGTAGTGGGTAGTGACACTGACAGCGACTAGGCTAGCCTCATTATCAGTCATGTCAGTATGACAATAGTTAGCCTAACTAAATCATTCTCGGTTTTTGCCTGTGCGCTGACAGATGACCGTAATTTGATTGGTTTGATGGATATTCACCGTTGGCATTGTCAGTAAACTGCAAACATTAGTTTGTCTTTGCTGTCTTTGCTAAATATGCAATTATCCTTGACAAAGGATAAAAGTTACAAAGACAAAGATAAAAGACAAAGTTACACACAGTCTTTCTTGGTTTGATATGAGGGTACATGTAGGGTCTCCGAAACTTAATACATTAAACATTGTTGTTTCGATACATATTCATGCAACATCAAATGTCATTTTCATCAATTCACCTATGCAAAACCAGACTTGTGACATGAAAAATTAGGCCATCCCGAAGTAGTTTACTACTTACGGCCTGGTAGCCAGTTAGACTATGTTTGGCCTGATAGGATTATTTCTGATAATGTGAACCTTTTTTAACCAATCAATGAACACAAATCTAGTGAAGTATGTAAGAGATATTATATACATCATTAATAAATTTTAGCTTGTTTGGTTAAACATCTCTCACATGATTTGAAAGTCTTGCTATTTGAATGAAGACATGTGCAAAGTACCATTTACATATGTAAATAGTACCTCCAAGCCATATAGTACCCTTAAGCTGTAAATAGTAGGTAGTGTGTGATATTGCACATGCGCATAATGCAGCGAGAGGTCGTAAATAGTACTTGAGGTTCTGAACCTTGCGGTTGTCTGAAGGCGACCTTGCATTCAGTATTGAAAGACAAAAATTATGGAAATTTATTAATGAAGTATATAAAACTGCTTTTATTCAAGCCCTCTGCTTAAAACTAAAAACTATGGTTCCTTGGTGACATCAAGTAGGCGTACTATTTTCATTAAAGGAGGCCTACTTGATGTCGCCTCGTGCTCATAGTTTTAACCAGAGCCTCTCATGGCAGTATATGTTTGTATATTGGTTGCTCCATATTTCTAGGTGGACAGAATCCAAAATCAGCAGCAAGGTAGCTCAACTTCAATTGACATCATATTCTTAAATTCACTCTATCATCTGATGCAGAGTAGGTATTGAGATAGAATAGATAGAATAAAAAGTTGTGCTGCAAACTTTCGTTACTGAAGTTCAAATGTGTTTTGAATACCTTTATTTTTTTAGACACCCTGTAACAGTTTCCATGAAATTCCTTCTTTGGCCAGAATGGATCAGATCAAACCATGTGTGACCACTGTTTTCCAGTGTGCATGGTATATAAACTCTTGTCGTTTCGCAGGAAGCATTGGAGAATTGACGTAGCTGGTGGTGCTTCACACACTGAGGAAATCATGACAATGTGTTGGTTGGGTGCTTTTTTGGCTTTCCAACTGTGGATAAGGGTGTACTGATTAGTGTAGCCTTCGAGTGGGTATGGTATAAAGCTATATCAGATTAATATGATTGCTGTTTTTTTTTTTTTTTAATTTCGAGCATGTTGCAATAAGGTTCCATATTGATGTAGAAAAAATTAAAGAAAAAGAAATTGCTGATTATTAGACTGGTTTAGGCATCATGAAAAGGCATGCGCATGTACTTGGAATGTGGAATTCTTTTGAAAATTCATCAATTGAACAAAATAATTCCATGTTTTGCGACAAGTACACTCATCATGTATGGCACCTTAAATGTTCATGTCTGAGCATTGTTTTTGTACACTGACAAAAATCATGTATGCATTATCACCTTGACAGGCTCATTGATGATACTAACCCCACAAACTGATTGCGCAGGTATTGATTTTTGGTTAATGCATAAAAAATAAGCATGATCTAATCAAGTATGTTGATAGTCATAGTCTTATCAATGAAAGTTATTTATTTGTTTGTGCATTTTGATGTACTTTGAAGAAATGCTGATTAATGGCTATTAATTTTAAGGTTATCCTAACAATGAAAGTATTTTGTGCTGTTTTTTTTTAATTTTTACTTGACTGAAGTTATTTAATATATGACTTTTTAAAAAATAATACCATGATTTACATTTTGTAGCAATATTGTTGTCAAACTCCTAGAAAGAGTTATTATTTTAGTAATTATTAAAGGTGTCTGTCATAGAAAATATTCCAACATTGAAATTAGCCAATACTAAAATCACTTTGACGTATTTAAAAAAAACACGGTTGTCTAAAATGTACATAACTTCCGATTTTGCTAATACTCAGAGTTGATTCAGAAATTCCCACAAACCTGTGGTGTTGTAAAAGTTGAGGTTGTTATTACACACCTAGCACCTGTAAAATTCCTTGGTGTAAGTATTGGACAGGAACTAGTCTAGTGTCAAGACTCAATAAGAGATTATAAGGGCTTTATTCAGTCAGCATATATAATTCCCTCATTAAAGTCTTGACACGAGATAGGTCAATGCCAAGTATTACATGGAGGAATGACCGAAAATCAGTATTTTAATTAAAAAAAAACCAATAGGCGGAAATGGGTGTTACAATTGCCAAAAACATGTCAAGTGGCCATACAATGAAAGGCTGCCACTATCTGGCAGTCAATAACCATGAAAGTAGAAAATTTCAATATGTTTCTATTGCAGACCCATGGTAAATGTTAAAAGATTTTGTGTGTTTGAATGGTAAAAAATAAGACAAGCTGGAAACAGCTGTGGAGCAACTAGAGGTTGTTAAAAAGGGAATGAACGGCTTGCCACACAGAGACAAGAAAAAGATATGGCAAGTTAAGTTAGGAGTCTTTGAATTTTATTTTTTTTTGGGCATGGAACATGTCTGAAAATAGTGTCAATTCAGAGGTAAAGTGAAGAATACATGTTAAAAAAGTGTGTGAGAGAAATAAGGGGGACACTTTGTTTGAAGTGATTAATTTGTAGACCCTGCTGGTGCACAACGCAATGGTTGAGGTCAAATCGGACCAGATCAATCTGGAATTATGCTGCGTATTTGGTCGTGGAAAAGTCATGGAGAATTATAAAAAATTGTGTGTACAGCAAACAGTAGTAACGGGATACACCATTGGATATCACGAGAAGCTGGATGGAATTTGAAGAAAAAAATTGGAGAAAAAAATAAAAAAAAAAATAAAAAAAAAAACCATTCTCACTCGAAGAAAAAGGAAGATGATGGCCCTCTTGGCCAAATTTTTGGAAGAGGAGGAAGTAAAAAAAAATTGCACTCACCGCAGTGAAAAACAAGTTGACCGAATGAAGGGGTTAAACAAAAAAAAAAACATTGTCAATAATCAAGCAACCCAATCCCTTTAAATCAATTAAAGTCTTTAGGCACTATCAGGCTGTGCTAATTCATTAAAATAAAAAAAAATTATAAGATTTTAGCATGTCCAACAAGCACAGGTTTCTTAACATGCCCTGGAAATGCTAGGACAGAAGGCAACGTTAAATTGGATATTTTACACTTGTAAGCTGAAAATGTCTTGACTGGGAAAAATATCGTATATTTAATATCCCAGATCACAAAACACACAACATACAATGAGGAATTAACTTTGTTGCATCCATGAATTCAAGACCATGAAGAAAATACAACAATGAATTCAAGACCCAAAATCCAGATACAAAAGGGTCAATGATGAATTCAAGATGATTCCTCCAACTGTTTATCTTGGGGGAGGGCTTAAGATTGTAAGATTTGCCTGGTGCACTCATATAATAGCCAGTATTGTATTCAGATTATAAGAAAGCTATTGATGTTGGTTTGGATCTGAATGGATCTTGATTTAAAATGCTTTATGGTGTTTACAAATGGCTAATCCCTATTCACAGTGGGGCTTAAAATTTAGATGATTTTTCCAATTCAAGACATTTCAGTTACAGTGTTAGGTCATTATTATTTCCGTACGGACACTTGCTAACAGCACGTTAACCTGAATGAGAGATGAATACCTGCATTTTCTTCATGTCTGACAGTTCTTCAGTTGAAAATGTACACTTATGAAAGTTATCCTTCACTTTTAAACTATTCATGCGCAAAATAATTTAAATTATTGTAAGGCCAGAGCCACTGATAATGTCTTTAAGTCTGTGACTAAACCAACCAAGTGACAACAGGATGTGGGGCACTCTGACATGGACACAGCCATACACGAAGGTGTGCTATATAAGACATTCTATAAACACTTTACTAGTCTTGTTACTGCCAAGTCATGCTGTATGATACAGCACCTTAAGCGTGTGTTTCTTCTGGGCCGTTTACCATGTATATACATGGATTGTCTGTTATCAAGTGAATTGAAATGGATCGCTATGCATTTATGTTAACTAAATTACAATAGAGGTGCACACGGTATATAATTTGTAGCATGTTGGTGTATGTGTGTGGTCTATATGCAGTTGATATTGTTACCACACACACACACACACCCTGAACTTATTGGACTCTTACTTTTTTTGCTAGGTCATCAATTAATTTCTTGTTCTGTCAGAAGAGCCACTGGCCATGGGGACTAATAGGGGGTGTACACACATTGACCTCTGATGAACCCATGTGACCCTTTTTGCCTTGTGAAGAAACTACTATGTAAAGTTATGTGATAAAAAATATCATTCTGATGTAAATAGGAATTGCAATGAATACTTTGAACACATCAGATTAAGGTTTTCAGGGAGACCAATTGTGTCAAGAGTAAAAATAGTGACCAAGGGGTTGTCACTCCCGTTGGTGCCCGGGACCCCACACTAAGGAAACCACTTTCCCGATGGAATTTTTGCACGAAATTTATACCACATGTGAAGGGTCATAAGACAACCCCAAATCAGCAATAAAATATGAAATTTGTTATTTGGGCTGCAAATTAGGGGCAAAACATTGTTTTCAAAACATGCGAAAATTGAACAAAAAGATGGAAATTTCAAATGAGCCTTGCGCTTACATCAAACTTTTTGAAAACTTATTTATGTTGATATCTATTCTAGAAGACCCAAATTACATATATTTAACACAAAACCTGCAGTTTTAGGGATCCTGTATTTTTACGGGTGTTGCAAAATACACGTCATTTTCCCATAGAGTTTGTACAGTAACGGTTTAGCAACGTCCATGAGGAAATTGTTTTCAGCACATGAAGGGTTAATTATTTTTAATGTTACTAATAATTGTTTACTTACATGTATGTGTGAACATATCAGCAAAAAAAAATTGGCTTTGGTTCTTTGATAATTAAAAATATTCTCAGATGACTTCCGTTAGTGCCCAAGGGGGGGTTCCATGGGACCCCCACTAATTAACTCATTAACGGCTTTGCCGATTTGAATTTTTTTGGTATGAAAAGAAGCGCATTTAAAAGTCAGACAATTGCAATAAATTTTGGTGCAAAAATCCCACGCGTAAAGCGGCCAGCGCAAAAACAAATTTGGGGGTCCATAGGAACCCCCCCTTGGTCACTTAAGTGTTAAAGGAAGCCTGTTCTATCATGTCATGTTTTATATTAAGGGATAGGTGACCAGTCCAAACAGGCATTTAGAGTGTTTAATGGCTTGGTTTTTGATATGTATTGGTTTTAACTTGAACAGATAAGCTGAAAGAAATTTGAAAAAAGAAACCTGTCTTCTTGTATGCCCTATTTATATAAATGTTGTTGCTCTATAATGACAAAATGTTCATGTCTTCTGTGCATGTGAGTAGTTGTAATTCTTACGAAATTTGTAAGAAGAATGTTAACTTTTTAAAAATATTCTGAGATCTAAATGTTGGGTTACCCAGTGCCCAAAAATACAATGTTGCCAACACCCGAACTCCAACCCCCCCTTCAAAAAATGAGTTTGAAGCATTTGCTCAATATGAAGTTATCATAAATTTAACTTCAATTGTTAATCCTTTTAAACCTGGTATTTTCTATATAGGATTGTAACTTGTTTGTTGGTGGTTATTCAGATGGCTTCTCAAGTAACCAAATGACTTGTCGTCATTTACGAAGCCATCTCAAAACCACTTACCTAAGGCTAGGCTTGTTTGGACTCATTTGAATGCATTTTTCTATGCCGATTCCAAATATTTTCACGAATACATGTATGCATAATTTCAATTTTTTTAAAGAATTTTATCTCTCAGTAACTCTAATTTAAAGGAGCATTTCGTGATCCACAGCCTTGTCCCACATCTTACCTAAAAAAAGTTGAGATTGTAATGTCATCTGAACAACTGTCCGGGTATAGTGTATGTGCCTAATCTACTCTGGATGAAATTTGTAATTTTGTATTTTCTGTCCTGAAAACAGACATAAGTTACAACACATTGGCTTAGGGGGCACCGTGATAAAATAACATCAAAATGCGCCATCAGAATCAACTTATATTTTGGAAGTAAGCCAGTTTTTAGGATATTAGTGAACTAGGATCACAAATTGCACCTTTCACTTGCATAGCCCAAAAAGTTAAGTAAAATGGTTGTTGATAATTGGACGTATGAGGAAATATTGAAATTAAAATAGGGCAATCTAAAATTCATGAATGGAACAGATATTTTGCCCTTAGAATTGTGTCTTTTACAGAAAAGAAGTCTGCTTAAATCAAAGGCCTAATTTCAAATCTTGTTGGCAAATTCCTTTTATATTCTTTTTTATCAGATGTAATTCTTATTAAAAATGCAAGGCAAGAATATTGAAGGTAGTTGGCAGAATTGCTTGTGAAGCAAGTCATGGTATTGAATTATGTCACTTCAACAAGCAGATCTAAAAGTTCTGCAGAGTTTTGGTTTTCTTGGGTTAGCACAAAGTATAAAATATTTGCAGGTTATTATGCATAATTCACTTATCGTAGCCTGTTTTCAAGATGGCAGTTTTATTTAATAAATTGTGTTACAATTAAATTCTGAATGTTGTGGCTACAATACAGAAGTTTGAAGATTTCATGATTGAAAGCCTGAAAACAAGTCATTTTACAGGAAATTTTGAACAGCTCTGAAAATATCTGCAATTTCATTGGTTCTGACTAGTTTAAATTTGCAATTGAAATTGGGTATTATACATTGCATATTAATGCTGTTTTGATCTTAAAACACTTAACACTTATGTGCATAAGGGGGGCCATTTGGACCCAGGATTTTGGTTTTCGAGTGCCATGTTAACGCTAAATTGTTTTTGCCCAAAATTTTATGTAATTGCCTAAATATCATTTGCGCGTATTTTGGTGGAAAAAAAATCAGCCATGGCATTTTTATGCTAATTGGCTGAAATAAACATTATGGTGGTGCTATCTAAACTTATTTGCTGAAATAAACATTATGGTGGCGCTATCTAAACTTATTTTGCCCCTTAAATCGTACTGGAGTAACTTTTTCAAATTTTTATTTCAGAAATGGAAATGTATTGATGTTCTCCTATTATGAGTCAAATTTTATGGGAAAAGTCCTTTGGGAAAGTGGTTTTTCATTTTTCGGTGCAAGAATTTGGTGTGCATTCTAAAGGTCTGTTTTTGGACCACCATTTTGAATCGGTACAACTGATTTTCATGTTTTCCCTGTTATGTCATTTGGATGTACCCCGTCAATGACTAGATTTTGGTAAGATTCCAACAGCAAAGTGGTTTCCGAGGGGGGGGGTCTACTTGGACCCCCTTTTGCACCAATAGTGTTATGTCATGTCATGCTTTTCTTAATTTGCCTGTCAACATTGGACTTTGCATTCAGTGGGTTCTCGTTTTTCTTAAAGGCTGATTGGAACAAGCACCTTTAAGAATGAAAAAATAATTATTTTTGAACAAGAAATAAAAACTGGCAATACCATTTTTCTGCATGGAAGAACAAGGCCGGTTTCAAAGGTCGTTTATGGGTCACTTGGGGTCATTTCCATGAAAGTCACTGCCTATAATAAATTGAATAATCTGTTTAAATATCAGGTGACCTCTTTGACCTATTGTCTGTATTTTTTTATGTATTTTTATTTTGTATATTTCTTGAGGCAGTCATGAGAATTGTATGAGAGTGAACAATCATGAATGCTGTACTGTGTTAAATACAAATTTCAAGGAAAACAACCTGACTGAACTCGGTGTGCAGAATCGATATTTATTGCTTTCAAATGGCTGTAAAATCAAAATATAAATGACCACTTTCAGTATAGTTGGGAAACATTCATTTGGCTTTCAGGTTCCATGAAATAGGTTTCCAAATTGAAATTTTCCTGACGTAATTGTTTCATTAGCTCTTGTCTTTACAATTTTTTTTATAGGATTTAATATTGTAACTTGGTAATTTGATCTGGTGTGAATATAGAATATATAATAAATATATTGCACATGCCAAGTAAATAACAAGTATAGTGTTTGCATCTTTCTTATGAATCAAAACTCATCCACTCAGCCCACGGAAGTATAGTAACAGGATGCATGGTTGATATATTATGTCTAAAACGACACATTTTGGATACTTTTAAAACATGAATGATACTTGTTTGAGTTAAAGGGGAACAAACCCCTAAATATTCAATCAGCATATGTTTATATACATGACCATTTGAATAGAAGTAATTTCAGTCTCTCAAACCTATTCCCTCAAAAAATGAAAGTATTATTTCAGTGTTCATGTGTGTATCCATTTTGACTTTGGATGAAATAGCCCGGTCCCACCAAAGAGTGCCGGTGAAACAGTCATACAGGTATCCTACTTCGAAATACATGGAAACACTTAGTCTTTGTCAAAGACCCCTCAACCATGATTGCCGGAGGCGTGTGTCGAAGGCGAAGCCTTCGGCCGAGTGAAGCGGGGCGTCTTTGCGCAAATAGGGATAGTTCTGTGCAAGCATAATGTGTCAATCAAATATTTTGTGGTCATCATATGCGGGATTGTACCTACTAATTGATCACTCGTACATGTACCAAGATTATCGTTCAACTGAACCCTTTCTCTAAGCACAAGACAATTGCTGGACAGTAACATAAACAATGCCGCCAGACGGTAGTATCACATTTGTTTGACCGCAATGTATTCATTCAGCGCCTTAATAATTGTATTGCCCAATCAGTTCCCAGGAAAGTTTATGGAAGATTTATCCCGAAAAAATAAAGAAAAACAAAACACAAAAAATAAATATGGAAAGGCGATGCGCAAGAAGCTCGCCGTGAGAGGGCGCTATACCACATCGTGTACAGGGACTGTAGGAAACAAAAATAAAGCACACCGCCTTGATGAAAGGCTAGGAAACATTTCTTTGTGATGCAGGGGCGGCGCCAGGGTAAAATCATAGGAGGGGCAAAAATCATAGTAGGGTCGAAACATTAGACGATTACCTCAAATAGGTAAAAAACCCTAATTTGTACACAATTTATTGCTTAAACCCCCCGTTTTTCCTGAATTTTGAAATTTTCAGGGGGGCAGCCACCCCCCCTTGCCACCCCTGGGTGCCGTCCCTGTTGTGACGTAAATTGCGGCTATTCAAACATTCCATGTGTATTTAGAAGGCATACATTCAGATGTATAAAGACGTATGTGTTTGCTCAAGCTAAATTGGCTAATAAGTAGGATTAATTTCTTTGAATGCAGTGCGTGTAGTAGTTCTACACTGTGTATTAGGGAAAAAAACTGAAAATGTATTTCTGCCATTCATTGGACCATTCACTTTTCACCGGAAGTAGATTTTCTATTTGACTCACTTTATATAAATGATAAGATATCTGCAATGTGCATCTGTCTATAACAATTGATTTCTGCCAAAGAAATGCACGTGGAATGTTTTGAATAGCTGCGCCATTCTTCACTAAGAATGTAACATGTGCTTCATATTTAGGAGCACTGCACGATTGCTTTGCCGGCACTCTGGTGGGCCCAGGCTACGTCAAAATGGATTCCCCTATGAACACCTAATTAATACTTTTAATTATAAGAGGGAATGGGTATAAGAGATAGAAATTACTCCTGTATGGAGTATAAACATAAGCTTTTAATGCTTATAGTTCCCCTTTAAGAAATCACATAGATGGATAAGGAAAGAACGCCGCCTTCTATAGTTTCATGAAAACGGATGGATTTGAAACGTTCATTTTAAAGCAACATGCTCAACGTTTACCTTTTATTTTGTTGGTTTCAAAAAATTGCCCTTTACATAAATTCCCAACAATTCCCTTTATGTAAAATACAGGCTTCAATGGGTAATTGAAATTTGCATTATATGAATCCTCCCCCCCCCCTTTAAGAACCACAATGCCACTTTGCAAGGATGTGCATTATATTAATTAGCAACATGTATGAATGGCTTCATGCCTGGGGCCAGGCATGAACACTAAGGAATTGCCAAAAAAACACTAACTACCTCCTATGTTTTACCATGGTTTTACATACCACATAGAGTTAACCTACTCATGATATAAATAGCATGGCCAATTCAAATGACTTGTCTGGGTTATGCTTTATCATTAAGATGAGACCATTGTGTTGTTCCAGAGTTTGCTTCATGAGAAGACTTATATAATCCAAGCTTAAAGGCTGACTCAGAGATTCACCGTAGATGGCGCCTAAAATTTCCTAACAAATCATGTTTTTTGCATGTGCATAATGCTTGTGCACATACTAATCACTGTGAAATAGCAAAGCACAAACCAATTTCCTTCATATAGAAAATCACAACTTTCTAATAAAATTCCAGATCCGGAAGTTTTGTTATACACAATATCCTATGGTACTGTTATACGCAAATGTTTACTACATCAAAATGAAAAATCTGTTTCATCTCAAACTTTGGAAGTGGGCACTTCAGTTGACTATCATTAGTTCTAGTTGACTATTTTTTAATAAAAAGTAATATTTCAAAATCTACATTGCACCACTGACCTCTAAACATAGATAGCGGGCTCGCACGTAATTGCATAGTCGTCGATTGATACAACCGGAACTTCCCCAGTGGCCATTTTAAGGAGGGCAAAACATTGGGAGGTTACCCTACAGTCAATGCAAAGTCAATACAAATTGTAGTACCGCTGTGAATATTTCATGTATTTGAAAGAAAATCTTAACATTTTATCGAAAATTATGCCACAGTCATGTGCCCCTTGGGCCCCCTGCGGGGCCCCCTGGACCCCTGTCCTCCCCGACCCTGGGGCCCTTCCGGGCCCCTGCCCCCAACCCTGGGCCCTCCCTTCCCTTTGCCCTTCCCTACCCCTTCCCTCCCTCCCCTCCTTCTCTCTCTCCCCTCTCTTATTTATTCATATATAAAGGAATTGGGTTTATTTCTTTCATCATTCTTTCCTTTCATTGCATTCATGCATTTATTTATTTCTATAATTTAAATCGTACACATTTATTTCTGTTATAACTGCTCTGCTATTTGTTTTACTGCATTTTTTTTTTAATTATTTCAACATTTCCCCAGTAATTATGTTTTTTTTCCTTATTTGTTCATTAAAGGAGCTGTTTTTTATTCCTTTGTGTGAAAAACCTCTTTATTTTCCTTATTTTGAGTAAATTGCAAATTTAACATACAAGTGCCATTGAAAGTATGGCAAGTGACGACGGATTTTTGCCCTTCTTAATATGCATGACCAAATGTTTCACTTTCGATCGCCGCCCGCTCAGCTATAGCAAATAGTTTCATTGGTTAGAAGGGGGTCTCGTGCACCCCTCTGAAATCAATTTCTCTCAATGCTCGAGATCCGAAAAATGCGTAGAAAACGATTTAGCTAATGTTAAACAATCAAAAATTGTCCCACGTGCCATTTTAGTAATTTATGCAATTAGGATCGCCATTACAGAAAATATCGTTTTCACCGTATCTCACAACAAGGTAACAAAAATTGTGTACTTCTAGAGCAATAAAGACGGCTTGCCATGCATAGTTGTAAAATTGTTTTTTTGTTGCTTCGTATCCAAGGATGGCAGCCAACATATCATCAAGCGTTTTCAGGTTGCATATCATTATCGCAGATGATACCAACTTTATTGGGTTGACCCTACATCTGAGAGCGATGCTGCGCTAAAACTTATACTTTCCAACGCATTGCAGAAATTATATCAAATGGATGCTTGTTAATGCATTACAGCTATGACTCTAAGACCAAGTTATTCCTGGTTTCGTCTCCCAGGTATGCAAATGGCTATATCTGGCCTCAGTTTAAAAATCGTTGGATCTGTGATAACTCCTTCTGTCTCTAAAAAATTTGGTATTATGGGAGGGGGGGGGGATTTTGTAGTCAATTAACTATGAAAGACAATGTTAGCTCCTTATTCAAAAGTGTAAATTTCCATCTGCGTATCTTATATAATCCGTCTTTTATCTTGACCGTGTTCCATCTTGTGCACATGCAGTTAGATTCTTGAATCCTGTCGCGACTGGACTCTGGTACTTCTTGCTAGGGGGTGTGTCCCTCTCTGATGTTAGCGTCTTTCAGAAACTCACAAAATCGCGCCGCGCGCTTATATACCAGGTCGGGAACGTACTAGTGCTCCCCGCTTATTCCCGCCGCGAACTGCATTGGTTACCAGTCCAGCAGAGAATTGAGTTTAGATCTTGGTGCATGTTGACAATTGTGACCATGGCTTGTCACCAACATTTACTTATAGATATAGTTGTGGCCGTCCTGGGCTTAGATCTACACAGGACAACACACGTCTTGCCATTCCCAAGATGCGCAATCCTTTTGGTGACGGTCGCATTTAATGTTCTTGATCCTAGATATGGAACAATCTTCCTTGCCCAAAATATCGTAATATCCCAATGTACAATCTTTTAAGAAGGTTTTAAAAACATACATAGAAATTCATACTTTAAATATATTTTTAAGTAATTGTTTTAATAATTAATTTGGTGTTTTTAATATTGTACATTTTGTAATATTATTGTATTATGTTACCCTTGTTATTTTGTATGTTGATTATGTACCACAGCGCTTTGCTCTTACTTTGGAAAGGCGCTGTATAAATACGCACATTTCTCATACTTTAAAAATTCACATTTTCATCCTAATTTTGGGGACAATATAAGGGATTCTAAGTTGTACACATTTGAAGGCGGAACACATTGGCCGCCATAGTGAATTGTTAAAAATACTCAACTAAAGCAAACCGGCCGATATGAGTTTCTAATGGGTCGAAGACATATATTCCTTAATTGTTATTTTCTCATTTTGTGACTAAATAACGACTAAATAAAACGACATTTAGTCATTTTTAATACTTTGTAGATCTTTGAGGCGCCATGTTGCTCACCATCACTTTGGATCCGAAGCAAAACAACAATACAAATAAATGCAAGCGGATCTTAATGGCTCTAGAAGACCAAGTTTTGTTTCCTTGTTGATGAGATACGGTGAAAACTATATTTTTCTGTATGACGATACCTCATTTGCCTAAATTTACCTAAAAAAATGGCAACGTAGGGACAATTTTTGATTTTTTTAACATCGCTATCGTTCCTCACGCATTTTTTTTTCTGATATGAGAGAATTGAATTTGAAATTGATTTCAGAGGGTGCACGAACAACCCTTCTACCCACTAGACTAAAGAGGTCAGTGCATTCCACTACATAAGCTAATTTGGATACTTTTCATAATGGTTGCCTCATGTACCTCTTGTAGCTCATGAAGTTCAAAGATCTATAGCCTATAGTATATCGGCATCACTTGCGGGCTCCACGACAAAGGGGCAGCTTAGGCAACATCTTACTGTTTTTTTCCCTTTAGGTCAGAATGTCATTGAAATGCGAGGCACGCTCAGGGGGTGTATTTGAGTCAATCCCACAATTGCACTGTTTTTGGGAATTTCACCTCAACAGGGTATGTGATCCCACAAAAATCCTATTCTTAACACCATAAAAAGCCTGACTTTCCTATGCTCATTTTCACCCCAAAGCATTAGCCCTAGGATTGTCACAACAGTCATTTTTTCCCTGAAATACAACGGCAATCAATGTTTGAAAAGTTTTAGTTAAACAATGAGAAACAAAACCACAGCATTTATTTTTAATCTGATTTAGTTTAAAAAGCAAAAGGCTTATTATAATACCATGCTTCAATTGGTAATGATGGGAAACATAAGCTCCCCAAACAGTTGTGTTAAAGCTGCAGAAATCCACGCAACCTGAGTCAATGGCACCATAAAAGCAGCTGTTTTGTGGTCCCGGACGTTTCAGGTTAAAATGGCGGGGTGATTTTCACAACACCGAATTTGCCCAAAGTGGATATATCCTTCATGACGATAGTAATATGAATCCCCCTTCATTAAGAAATGAAATTCGAGGTCCAATTTGTATCTTGGCGCAAGATTTTCACATTTTCCCTCAATTGTTGTCCCATTTTTGCTCATTTTTTGCGTATTTAGGAACTTTCTTGGAGTCCTTTTTTTAAATCTCACACATGGTACATTGTCTATCTTTTTGTCAGATTTTAGCCAAGTTTTTTTAGTAAAAAACTCAAACAGGATCACTCCGCCATTTTGACTTTTCTTTCATTTCATTCGTGCCCGATTGTACACATTTTTTCATAGGTACATTTCGGAAAAGCATTGAAATGAACTTTTAAAAATCTGTAACTTTTGATCTTGTTCAATGGATTTCTTTTAGTTTTTCTTTTTTTGAATAAAAATATTTTTTTGTTCTTTTTATCAATATGGAAATCGAACAGACTTTGAATACTTTCAAAATATAGTCTATATATCTCATTAGTACTTGGGGTTTTTATGCATGATTATGACATGTTCTGTGGTTTTTCAACTTTGGAAACACTTGTTATCCCTATAGTACGACTACGTTTTGTTACAGAACAGTTAAGGCCCTTGCAATGGCTTGTGGGATTGATTCAGAACACCCTTGGGCCACGCTCTAAGCTTACTTGCTTGATGCAAGTGTATTTGGGGATATAAAAAACACCTGCGTGATTGATAACGTAGTATATAAAACGCCAACTCAAAATGGATGTGACAAAGGGGAGGAGTTCAATTTGAATGGGTAGAGAAACGTGAAGAGAAGAAAGAAATACTCGAGTTTCTGTTAGTGTAGAGCACAACTTATATTTTTAAGTAAGAGGGGTACTGGGAAAGATCAATGGGAATTATCAAAAACAATACTGGAGCTTTATTTTGTGCTGCACTAAAGGAAGAATTTTGAGAGGTTGTTGAAAGTAATAAACAGATTATTATGATGTCAATGACCATGGAATGGTGAGGTAAAATATGAATCAACAGAATTCTGGCATTACTTAACATGATCCCCCAGCTCGTCCCCCGGGCCCCGACTTACCTAAAAGCTGAGATGTTTATATCATCGCAAAACCGTAGCCTTAGTAATCCACCGTGTGTCCAATCTTACGCGCAAATCCGGTTCGTATCGGTAAGAAATTCACAATTTTGTATTTTCTGTCCGTCACGGACAGAAATTACAGATACTAGCCATAGGTTTATCGTAATCGGAACCGCAATGCGTCATGGGGCCACAAAAGGGGCACATAGCGCGCCCGCGGGCCGCTTGTCACTTTAGCAGCCCGTTTGTTTACATAGACGAACTACGTAATTTGCTTGGTGAAATGCTTAAAATTGACTCTTTCAACTACGTTTAGGACCTTTTTATCACCCTATAAAGTGGCGATCATTTCGCTGGTTTTTTATTGTTATAATGACGGAGTATCCTAAACGGAAATATATGGGATTTTTTTAGTGTTAGCAACATTTAATGACGCTTCATCTTGGAGTGTTTTCGAAGTGTTTTACAGAAATTCAATTACTCTACACTGAAACATTACATCATTTGCTCGGCAAAGGCTTAAAACTCTTACTCTTTTAAACTACTTTGATGGACTTTTAATAATGTAGTTGGGATGGTTATGCTATCTTGGTTGTAATAATGAGCGGAGATATCCTCAAGAGAGTATATGGTTATTTGTTTCCTGTCACTTTAACAATTTTTAACGAAGCTTCATCTTGGCGGATTTTGTGATTTTGCCAATGCCTAAGGATGGTAGCTGGGATTATGGGGGGTCCTTAGTAATTGTATATGCCCTGTTTATGTAAATAAAAGTAGCTAATAATAAGATTTGGATAAACATATCGATTTTTGTTAACGTCTAAAACTTCGTATTAGGGGCCTATATCAATAAGCTGCAATAACTTAGAAATCAGTCATAAAATTAAAAAGAAAACATTAGTGTTGTGTACTAAACTAAGGCCATGCACTGTCCCCAAGCTAGTTTTAATTTAAAATGCAGATCGGGCTCGACAATATTTTTCAATATATTTTAAAACAACTTGCAGATATCAAAAAATTAATTATAAGGAAACTGCCGAAGAATCCGGTACTTTGAAAGAAAATCGAAAGGATAGGCAAACAGAAATGATTCAGTTTTTCCTGGGTTGCATATGGGGATTAGTAAACTTGGTATTAGATTGATATTGGAATGGTAAGATTTATTTTATTGTTCCGTTTAGCTTTTGTGGTGTGGGT
>JAMKCH010084130.1:0-11401 GCA_023653785.1 Ophioderma brevispina
CCGTGGTAACTGTGTTTGCCCCTCCCCAAAAAGCAGGAACATGAAGCGGCAAGCCAAAGTCAAAAACATCTGCCTTCAAATCTTGTCTCCAGAGTTTGGTCACCGGGGGTTTGGTCTACAGGCTTGCGGATTCTGAATAAGGCTGTACAATCCAATCAAAAGTTCAAAGGCCCTTTATCACATTTTTCCCCATATCTCTAGTAAATAAACATCATGGAAATTTCCAAATTAACATATTTTTGATTCCCCCTCTGATGAGGAATCATTTGCCGATACCTTTTCAACTTAAATCAACCATTTTTATAACTGATCCTTTAGATTCAAGATGGCCACCAACCTGGATCGTTAAACAAATTTTATTTTGGTAACAACAAAATTCTTTAAGGTCTTTAGGAGATATCTAGCAGGGGACTGTAGTGTAAAAGTGTGCGCTTCCGGATAAAAATTTGATTTTTGAACACAAGTACTTTAGGAATTCAGTAAATCAAAAATTGCTGGAGCACTTGCCAACACCCTTAATGGCCCCCGCTGAGTTCAAGGTTATACAGGGGTCAAAAATTTTAAAAGTTCTGAATGTGGTCAAAAAGCACACCATGGTGTTTGTCTGGTCACAAAGGATTCCAAAAGGATAGTTTACAACTATCTATGGCTTATAGTTCCGGAGTTATGGGGTTAAAAATGAAAAATGGTGAAAAAGTCAATTTTGGGTGTACATGGGTCAAAAGTTAAAAGTGCTTTGATTCAGTTAATATGTGGTGCAATTGTTTCCATGGCTAAGGATTGAATAAGGAATACTTTGCTTTATCGCTTATGCTTAGTTTTCACGCTATCCAACAAATAGGTCACAGGTCAATAGAAATGCAATAGCTACAAATAGCTGTTGACTTTATTCGCCATTTGTTAATAACCAGACACGTAAGATAGTCAAACTATTCCTATATTTCATTCTAGGAGCTAAACCAACCATTTGAATAACCACATTACATAAATTGGAAGCAACTTTTAATTTTTGACCCCTGTACAAACCAAAATTGACTTTTTACCATGTTTACAGTTTTTACACCATATTCCTAAAACTTAAGTCACAGGTAGTATTAAACTATACCTTTTGGAATCCTTGTAACCAGACAGAAAACATGGTGTGCTTTTGTTCAACACAATGAACATTATAAAAAATTTTACCCTGGTAACTTGAAATCCAAGCTGGGGGCCTGGAAAAGGGTTGTATATGGCAAGTGCTTCCATCAAATTTTTTTTTGATTATCAATGTATAAAGTTACTTGTGTACAAAATTCACAATTTTATCCTGATTTGCACACTCACAAAGGTCTGTTCAACAGTCGCCCACTAATCCTAGCATTCTAAAATCATGTTAGAATTAGTTATAAGGGGATGCATGGGAACCCAAGAAATCTGCTAGACTAATCGCTGCTTATCCCTAGGCTTTAATTCTATTTGGTCATGGTTTTTTTACTGGTGGGGGGGGGGGGGCAGTATACCGCTGTTGTATCATTTTTTCTTAATGTTGGGTTTCACCCTGTATGCCCTTGCACGGAAGGTAAATTCTATTGAATGGACCTTGTTTGCCCTCCAGATCATCCAAGGATGCGAAGAATACAATGATGCACCTGGTTCACCTGAAAATTTCAGCTATTTATGCAGTTGACTCATTTGTATTCTCTACATGCTTGGGTTGTTATGGAGGTAGTAGGTCTGGCCAAACCTATTGACCTGCCGTTGCAAGCGCCTCATATTAATTAATATTTAGGCCACTTGTATTTGACTTCAACTGTTCTTTTAGATCGTCCTTACACAAATACAGCTTCAGAAAATACTTTGAAATACTTAAGGACAGATTTTAAGATTCAGCGGGTTAAATTAAAGGCATCAATATTTTCCAAAAAGCACGTTACACAAGTGGTCCCACCCAGTAACCGTTGCCCCAGCCTCCAGGCATAGGGACATGTAAACTAAGTATAATAAAAAACGTGACCTTTCTAGATAATTTTTACTCATGAAAAATCATATTTTAACATCTTGAGTCAGCATTTCTTAAAGCATATTTGAACGTGCCTCTCGATTTTAGGCCAGTAAACAAAATATCTTATGTTTCTGGCGTTGCGCGCATGCGTTTGGCTGCCGCATCAAAAAAGTTTTTTTTTTCTTTTTATAATTTGTTTTTTTTCGACAATTCATCGGAAAAGTCGGAGTAAATTTCACATTTTTAGGTCGCTAAATTTGTTCTCTTATGCAGTCGTTATGCGTACGTCAGAACAGGTAGAGTCTATGAGGTCCTGCGATAAAAAAGTCTATGAATATTGAAATCTCCCTGTGGTAACGTACTCTCTTCACAGTCGGTTATTTATTTTATAATTAGCAGTCTATTTATGAGTACGTCAGCACAGGTAGAGTCTATGCACGCCGGTGATAAAAGTCTATGAAATTGCATCCCCTTGTGGAAAGTACGGTCTTTTTACAGTCGGGAAGGGAGAAGGGAGAAAACATTAAACATGACTGTACATATGCAAAATGTCTTGTTAATTTCTAATTGTGTTTAATTATTAAGGGCACATTTGTTCAAGGTTAAAAGTTAGTTGGAGAATTGCATTTGGAAGGCAAAAAACATACCTGTGAGTCTGAGGAAAAGTAAGTCAAATTTTGGGAGACGTTTCCATATAGAAGTCCCATTGATGCAAATGAGGTAATGCTATTAATTCGTCAAGCTCTACTGCACAACGCCATAAAGCGCATGTCAGCGCATGGCGGGAGAATCAATGTGGAAAGAATTTAGTATTTGACACAGGCTACGAATTCGGCACATTAACGGAATAAACCGCAGGTTAAAGGTGCGAATTTTTAAGTGGTGGCAGATACTAATTCATCCCTCAATTCTCAATTGTAACCCAGTTTGATCAATGGGACTTTTATATTAAACGTCTACCCAAATTTTGGGAAGCTTGTTGCCTTTTGGAAAAGACCATCCGCCATCTTGGATCGGCAACCTTTAAAAAAAAACAAACTGCCATCCTCCTCCTTTTTCAAAAAGTTAGGCGAGAAACAAGTTTTGTTGTACTTGGCCTATGCCGCAGTAGTGCCATGTCATGACAAAATGAAATGCAATCATAATGAGCCTGAGCCTGGCTGAGTGAGCTGAGTGAGTGATCAAGGGCTTGGAGCTGGAGTTTAGGGGCAGTACAAATGGTAACAGGTCACTCGGCCCAAGCCATATCGGCCCATCGCCAAACTCGCCCATTACACAAATCGGCCCAAATTATGCTCCACCTCGGCCCACTGCCACCTCGGCACACCGCCACATCGGCCAAAGCAACCGAGGCCCATGACAAAATCAGATTAGTGTTATTGTAAAGCTTACTTCAGGTGTTTTGGGGCGTGTGTGTGTTTTCTTTGGGTGTTCTTTAACTAAGCCTACAGGTATATGTCGTGATCCTATTAGAACCTCATTTGGTTTGAGTGTTCAACTAGCCAATATCCCACGAACGTGCCCAACCTAGTGCTCTCAGTCGATTCATTTACTGTGTCATGCTCAGTGGATACCTTTTAAAGGGGGATGGCCCCGATTTAAGTCTATAAATAGTTTCGATTTGATAGATTGACCTTCCCGGCAAACATAACATTTTCATAAAAATTTTTCAAAGGTTGGATTAATATTGTTGATAAGTTTGTGAAACATGATATTCAAAACGTTTTTACAATGTTTTTACGATGTTTTGAAAATGGTTTTGCTTAAATGATTTTCGAGCAAACACATTGCCAATTAATTTGACTTTATCAAACATTAAGAAAAAACATTTTCTTCAAAACATTACTTACCAAAATATCGTAAGCCTTGTGTTATATAGAGAATTATCATTTTGCTCTTAGATACAGTAAATAGTTTTAGAGATGTTGCTGAAATGATTTCTGCTGACATTTTTTCCTATGTTTTCAAACCGTTTTTATGTTACAAGATGTTGTTTTTATCTTGATGTTTGAAACATTTGCAAAGTTAGCCAAATATGTTTTTTGTTGAAAAACATTGATGAAACCGTTACATTGTATGGATATCAACTTATGAACATGTTTTAATAATAACTGTTGATATAATTTTTCCAAAAAGGTTTTTCCAAACATTGTGAAAATGTTATTAAAACGTTCAGTGAAGAACAAAGTGAGGGAAAAAAAATTTTTAGGATGGTAGGCAAACGTTTTTATGATATTAGCAACATTTTTATTGATGTTATGCAAACATATTTATTGAAGTAGGAAAAACATTTTTATGAATTTTAGGCAAACGTTTAGGAATTAGGGCAAACATTTTTTATGAGTTGGGCAACCAAACATATTTTATGAAGTTAGGCAAACTTTTTATGAGTTAGGCAAACATTTTTGATGTTAGGCAAACATTTTTATTCGTGAATATACTCTGAATAAGGACCATCTTTTATGCTTTGTGGGTGTGAAATTACAAAAGGTCATGAATGCATGGCCACCTTTAAAGTTCTTTTTTTAAAAACAAAAACGAGCCGAGGCAGCAAATGAATAACCAGTGCAAGTTTTACCTGTGAGTTGAACCCTGGGTCTGTATGATGGAAGCATCAAACCTAGGCTAAACTCGCTGCCAAGTTTTTTTACTTGATATTCGCTTGAAGTGGCAAGTTAAAAACGCAAATTATGAATTTTGAATTTGTCGATCAGCATCAGGTAAGGGCTTGGCCGTAGGGTGGGTAACGTAAATTGGCGCGGGAAATTGCGTTTCGGTTAAAACTGGAACACTATCAACTCTCAAATTTAAAGAAATGGTGTCGATGGAAGGATAGTAGCCCCCTATGCCGATACATCACCTGTCTGAGGTAGTCATGATAGTGTTTAGATAATATAATAAAGCATTTAAATTGGGGTGGGGGACTGGCATGACTGGATGCCCATTGGACACAAAATATTAAAACGATGAAATTTTGGAGAGGGGTTGTCAAAAAAATAACAAAAACTTCTAAGTCCCAACTTTTTTTCTTTCTAACTTCTAAGAACGATCTACTAGTCTTATTTTAAAATGCCTTGTGACTGACATTTCCAATAATTCTCAAAAGAAAGGAAATTTGGTTATTCTTTTTGTCGCGGATTTTATTAGTTGTCGAACGTCAACATACATGTATATGTTTTTGTGATAAAAAATAGAAAAAAATACCAACATGGTAAGTGTTTTAACTTGATGCATGATGTTTGCAATCGGCCATACAGAAGCATTTACTTGCATTGCCGTGCACGACAGAAAAAGAAATACGATAAGCGTTTTTAAAGACACTTTTTCGGTTTGATTCACTTCAGGTGTGCTCTAAAGTTCTTACGAATAAAATTATATATCATCAGATTGTTATCAGGGACAATGCAAGTTTAGATTTAAATTAATAAATCAAAATATATTGAAATATAAATCTAATTAGACGTACAAAATGTAACAACAAATTTAGATTGTCCTCCATTTATCTAAGAAAAATTTGGAAGAGTGTGATTTCAACACATTTGGCGAGCATGATACATTTTCAAACAAAATCGGGCTTTGTTTTTTTTTTTTTTTTTTTTAAAAAGTCTCGTGTCTCTGTAAAATTAGAATTATGGTTATTAAAAGAAGTTACATGCAAGACCCTTTTGAGCTATCTAGCGGAGGGAAATGGATGGAATGGCTCTGATTGTTGTAAACGAAAAAGAGTCGCAACTTTCATTTGAATAAAGCATGGAAGGTGCGCAGAAAATCATATTACTCAAAGCTTCTCAAGTTGGTAAAAGCGTCCCGCAAGTCGAAATTATCTCTTAAAACACATTTGGGGAAGGAAGTGGAAATGTACGATATACCAGGTAGTGAAATAGTACGGTGTACGGATGTCCCCTCCTTTGCGAGGCACGGACCCCTTACAATATTCGTTTTTCAATATTCCATGACATCACAAATATTGGTGTTTTTTATAAAAAAAATGATTTCAAACAGTGGATCACAACATAGGTCTTAGAAGCAAGGTTAAAAATAGAATCTTAAACCACAATCAGACAGTTTTTCAGGCTTGGAAATAAACATTAACAAACATGACAGTCTTAAATTTCGGGAAGGTGGGATTTCTGGTTTCGAGGTGCTAAATAGGGTTTATCCTGGGATTGAATGAGGACGAGACCAAGGTATTTAATTGCCTGTGTGCCCATAATATGAAGGAGTAGAGTGTAACATTCCCATTTTGTGCCAAATTTTACAAATACCAAGTTTTAACATTAAAACAGCCAGACGTTGTACCCATGAGAACCACTGTGTTTGGGACACGATAAGAAAGACACATACATGCCGACCAGTGAACATGTCGCCTTAATTGCAAAATCCCACATGCAATGATGAAAACCAATTATGCATGGGTAAGTGTGGGATATTTATATCCTAGTTTTAAAAAGTTCGATTTTAATACTTAATGTAAAGAGTGAAAGTCACTCTAAAAGAGCTGTCTGAGTAAACCATCCTAATTGGAATGAAAAAATTCACTCGAAATCACGCCAACGAGGAATTTTCACTCTAATATGGGATGCGAGTGAACCCAACCTCTTTCAAGAGGTAGTGATTCCCACTCTTTTCACATTTTAGAGAGGCCTACTTTTCCCGTTCATTTGCAAATCGTCGATTTTAAGGGTTAAGTTTCAATTTTTGTAATTAAATCAAGTTTAATAAACGGGAGTGTTAATGACTCCAATTTTAATTCTTTGAATGTGATTGTTTAAATTGGAGCACAAATGTATTTATTGTTCTTGGGGGCGTTTTGGGGCTTATCCTTGTATACTCTTTGACGTTTACCCATATCCCCCAAATTCCGCTTTTATATCTGGTAATCGTGCAATTAATCAATTTTGATGTCATAATGTTTAGTTTTATATCTCTTTGTGTTCTTCTGTATTTTGATATGCGAGTACTGACTAAATTATGATCATGATTATGTATTTACTCTTGTGTTTATTTCAGCATAATTTGTTAAAATTTAGTTGATGCGTTTTATCGCTGTTTTATCTGAGATGAATATACTACGGTTGGTGATATATTCATCTCAGTTTTCATATATTATCACCCCAAATCACGATTAGGGTGCAACAAGAGATTTCCATATAGGAGGGTATTCTTTAAAAAAAATCGAAAACCCTGTTGTTGCACGATTATTGTAAAGCGTTCCATCAAAAACAAACCCCATTGAAATGAAAGTTGATGAATTATTTGTTCGGGACAATATATATCGAAATTTCTAATTAACAAGTGAATAACGCTTTTATTTAGCAAAACTATTGGAATCATCGTAATGTTTTCCAGAAATTCTGATTGAAAAATGGTTTCTGATCGAAATCAACCCCCATAGAGCTAGAGACATAATTTCAGAGGACATGGCCAAATGGATCCAGTTAATGTTGACATCGGAATATCTTCTGTTGTTATATATAAATATTTGCCACATTGATTCAATTTATATTTACCACCTTAGAACATTACCAAAGGTGAATTTAGATAGAGAGATCCATTGTTTCACCTTCCCGAACAAGGGGTTCCAAATTCAGGCTCCATTTTTGTTATATGTAGCTATGTTAAGACCAAATTGCCTCTTTTTCTGTAATTCCTAGCAATACATCCAATATTTTCTGAATTATTCTGTCAGATCAGTCCATTAAATGCTGAATAATAATTTCGCTATGAGGAATCGCAAATGTGATAATTGGGTATCAGCATTATACTTTATATATGCGCTGTACATGGATGGTAAATTTACATCTTATTGGACTTGATACAACTGAAAACCTTTAATGTTGGAATAGCTTAAATTTGGTACTATTGAAGAGTTCTTCCCACATATTAGGTCCGTTAGTAAAAGGATACTGATTGGTAGCTGTAGGCCCATATTTGACGGGGTCGACTGGCATCGGGCAAAAGGGGAGTTTCAAGGCATCCTTATTTTGTATATTTCGCAAAGATGAACAGGGAATCGATTCTAACCTTGTATGTGGGGTTACAGAAATAAGTATATCTTTAAAAGTGGAAAAAGGGTGATTTTGATTTGTTTTCACCGCATATAGGACCGGAATTTCCTAGTTGCTCCAATAGGAAATTTTTACAAAAGAAAACTCTTTCAGATGAATCACTTCAGATGTGGGATATTTTTATGGAAAGGGTAACATTCAGTGGAAAATAGAGCAGTTCATTTTTTGCAACACCCGGTATATGAATCTCTAGTTGACTAACCTTAACCAATTGGCCGAAACATGTATTAGGAATCTGGACATACTTAATATGTAATTGTGATAATTGTAATATTCAGTATGTAGTATGTTTTTAAAGTTAGCATTTTTATCTTGGGTATTTTTTCTATCCACGTGCTTTTAGGCCTCTTAAGTTTATGTAATTTGTCTTGTTCAAAAAGGTTTTGTTTGGGAAAATATATTCTGTAATATGGGTTTTAATTGGCATTACTCTTTATTATACTAGTATATGTGTGACAGAATGTTACCACTCGTAAATATTCAACTATGTTCAGAGCACCCGAACATAAACAAACGGCGCGATGTGTGAAGACGAGTACTAAAGTGTTGATCCAAGAGAGGATCTAATTTAAAGTTGTGTGACAAGTAAGAATGTCAACTGGACTTCACTATTAAAATAAACGAATCCAAGGCAATGGTTGTATTTTACATTTGCGGATTATAAAGTGTACAACTCTTGTATAAGGGGATGGTATGCATGTTTGTGACTTCACAAATATATTCTATTTCTGAGACCCAAGATCGGATTTAAATAATTAAATAAGAAGGCGGCAGGCGTAGTTTCGTCTAAATGGACAAAAATCACGACTGGGCAGGTTCCGTTCAGGGACCCGTCGCCCTTCTCCTCTCTAAAAAATATCTGAGTATAAAAAAGTACGACCCCACTAATAATGGAACAAACTCAGCTCCGTCAATTGGACAATTTTAAGGCGTGTTATGTTCAATTTTCGGGAATATTGATAGTTATTGTACCAGTAGTTTTAAAAATATAATTAACTATTACGATAAATTGTGAAGATTTTAATTAAGAATGAAAATATAAAATAAAGAAAGAAAACAATCTGTATTAGCTAATCAATTTGCATTAATTCATCTTACCTTATTGGCCAATGTGCTTTAATGGAAAAGAACGAGACAGTATAGAATTATATGTTGCATACTAGGTTTGGAACAATATGTAATCCACTTTAGAGTAGTATTTATTGGCGTTTGGTTTTACTCTTTAACAACAGTGGCACACGCGGAAGCGGTTCATCAAACAATGGGGAGGAAAAACAAAAAACATAACAAATAATTATATTGAAACAAAACATAAACTTTCTTTTATTGGCAAATGATCTCCGTATTTTTGGTACTGCAGAAAACATGCAAAAACTCCCAAGACTACATGTACACGATACCCACAAAAATTTGTACCGTGTGAGTTTCACGGTTACTGAGTTCCCTATAGTGCTTACTCCTGAGATGAAATAGGCTACTCTACTGAGAAAGGCCCTGCTGATTCAACGAGCGCATACAAAACACGATAAAGATATCGGAACACGGCTGGAGACCAATGTAACTAGCAAATTGTATCGTATTGTTAAATCGTATGTACACGACTGGAACATCACGGATGTGGATTAATTAATCGATGAAATCCCGGGGTAAAAGGTTATTTTGTTTTCTTATTAATTCACTGTGTCAGTTTCTCCGAGCTTTATATAATTAGATTTTGTACCTACCTTACATGTATAATTATATGGAGTTGGAGATGGAAATAAATTGAAGTGTCGAGTAGTCAACAGTCGCACAAAGCATGGAGGCTGGAGATGATTGAAACTGACAGAGAGGGAGAAGGAGAATGAAAAAGAAAAAAGGAAAGAAAAGGAAAGAAGGGGAGAGAAAAGTAAAGCGAACGAGAAGATGAAGAAGAAGAAAAAGGAAGGGCAAGAGAAGAAAGAACAAGAAAAGAAAAAGTAATAGAAAAGGGAGGGGAAAAAGCGGAAAAAAGGAGAAGGGAAAAGAGAAAGAGCAAAAAAGAACGGGAAAGGAAGAAAGAAGGAAAAGAAGAGAAAAGGAACACAGGAAAGAGGAAGGAAGGAAAGAGGAAAGGGAAAAAGAGGAAAAGAGAAAGAGAAGAGGAAAACGAAAGAAAAAGGGACGAGTTGACAGTGGGCCGAGACGCGATGGCCGAGGACGGCGATGGGCCGAGTCGGCGTGGGCCGAGATGGTAAGGGGCCGAGATGACCTTGTATTGTCACAAATGATGTGAACTTGATGTTGAATTCAAAGGGGCTTGATAAGCCTAGAAGCTAACAGTTACAGGAAAACCAATAAAAACCCCTACCGACCTATTTTAAATAAGTTAAACTCCTTAAAAAAATCCCACTACTGAAAAAGATCTTTGGCCCTAAGTTGGAGGAATTCGCTGAAAAAAATGCATTCAGTGTCCCCTCTTGAGAGAATATTTCAGCAATAATTTATTTGTTGTGGATGAAGTGATTACACGAAGGGGTATTGACACAGCAAATAATATCATGTCATTGCAATTTTTGAAAAATATTAAAATTATAAATTGATGCTTTTTTTTTTTATGTAAGTTATTTTTATGTATGCCTTTTGTGATTCCTGCGCAAAGTTCAATAATTCACAAATTTACTTATTTAGAGGCTATTATTACCGTAAGCAGCCACATACTAAATATGGAATAGCTCTAGAGTGCATGCGCAGTTCATTTTTGCTGACGTTGACTCACCCCCCCCCCCCCATGTTCACAGGCAGATACATAGCTAGTGTGCCTAAAATCCCAGAAACTTGCCAAGCCGAGTTTTTGCAAGAACTGGTTTCCTTCTTCACCATGGTGACCATTATCGCCGCTATCGTATTTACCGGCTTATGTTGTGTCCTTGCCCTACCAGGAAATTGTAAAGTTAAAGGTGCACATGATATAGACAGTCACCCATATCGAAAGTGTGTCTTCAAGCTTTGTCAGGATGCAAGCAGCCGGGCTTGAAATAAGGATTGCAGATCCAGGAGCAATTTTTGGTGTTGTTTTAACATTGTATTGCCCATGGTCTATACAAATGTACACAGTTTTGTTTCAGAACCAGGGACCATTTGCCTTTTAGCAGGGGTAAATTTCAAGCCTTGACAGCAGCATGTTTTGTTGACATCATTTTACTGTTTACCTTTCATTGACAGGAGTACCGAGTAGCCACTAATGAATCAAAGCGTAAGTACTGGATTAATGTATAAGTGCAATTGTGTGTGCATTAGTACAACGGGAAGTCATACTGAAATTGCGGGCATGTCAGACGAGTAATTATTTGCATTTCAATGTTTACGAATCACCCCTTTTCGAGATGAACAG
>JAMKCH010084131.1:0-22374 GCA_023653785.1 Ophioderma brevispina
TTTTCCATGATTGTAGGTTCTTTTCATTCAGTGCCCAAATTGTGACATATCAAGCTAAATGATGAGTCATTTATTGCCAATATTGACTTTGAGATAAAGCTAAATTACAGCATTCAATATCACTTGTTGTGAGCAACACTAAATGACCATATCAGGAACCAGAAGTCCTATTCTGATATGGCTTTCAGCGGAATGAAGCTTAGAAAATGACACATGAATTTGTAGTTGAAAACTATATATTGTTCTTTTCCAACATATGACTCATTTTTTGCTTGATCACCTCACATTTTCATGCAGGGAATTCAGGTTGTATATCCTTCATTTAAACAGACATATTTTATATATGTGTATGCAAGTCACTGAAAAAACTCATGCTTTCTGTATTTAAAAAAATGCTAAGAAAATAACATTTGACAGGTAAGAGAAAGAGGTAGAGGAGGAGAAAGGTGGCAGACGGGTAAAAGAGGAAGGTGGATGGAGGGAGAGAGAGATAGAGGGAGGAAGGGAGGGAAATGAAGGGGTAGAGAGAGAGATGGAGGGAGGGATAGCGATGGAGGAAGGGAGATGGATAGAGGGAAGAAACTTGAATTTATACATTAAAATAAATGATACTCTTCCAACAACTGATATGCATCATGTGAGTGCGAGATCGTAAGTGCAGTAGCTGCTATGTGATACATCTGTGTGCTGCCATAAATAGGATACCTCAATTTATCTTTCCTTGACTCAGTTGCTCTTGAAATGGTTCTTCAGGTGACTGTGTCAGCTGCTGTGGTGTAACCAGAGGGAGGAAAGGGCAGCTTTCCCCCTCCCCTTGTGGGGAATCTTGCCCCCCCCCCTTTCCCTGTGAAATTAGTGACTTTCTGCACACATGCCAATTTACAGAACATAACATAACATAACATACATGACTTATATTTTTAAAAGGCGCCTTTTCACATAGATACAAAGCGCCTTTATGAGTAATACGACTGAAAGAGGCGAGTTTTGAGCATTGACTTAAACTTTTCAACAGTACTGGCACTACGAATGGTGATAGGAATTTGGTTCCATAGCTTTGGTGCAGCCACTGTAAAGGCCCTGTCGCCAGCACATTTATGTGTCCTAGGAACAACGAGAGTGAGACCATGGTGGCTAGAACGAGTGGTAACAGAAACAACATAAGCCTATACTGTACTAACAAATGTCAATATATGCCCCCCCCAAAAAAAAGCTGGTTACTAACACAGGAAATGGCTTGTGTCAAAAAAATCTAAAATGTGTCAAAATTGTTATGCTCTTATGTTGTTTTATTCTGGTTTTGTCATAAAGGAGACATACAAACAGCCCTGTAGGTTCTTTTCTATGTAATATAAACTCTCTATCTCATGAAATTCTCTGTTGATGTAAACACCAACTGGTAGAAGTCCTTGTGAAATCAAATCACTTCCTTAATGGAAGGAACCATGCACTTTTGAATTGTTGATCTAAACTTGGCATAGTTTTTTTTTTGCAAGAGGATTCAGATTACAATATATCAGAGTTTCTTGCTAGAGTTTTCATTAGATGTTGTCTTAAAATTATGTTAAAGGTGCAAAGAGACATTTCACACATGAGGTGTCCAAAAAAAAATCAAGCCCTGAGTTTGCACTGATGTAAAGCTTCCCGTCAAAATATTCTTATCTGAAAGGATTAAGCTTAAAACCATTTCTTTGGTACAAAAAGTGTAAAATTTCTAATTTGTTTTGGAGTAATAAGAAGAAATTCAGCCTGTTTTATATTGAGATAACAGCAGCTCGGAAGCCAGCCCCCATAATCCTTTGCGCGCGAACCATATTATCGACGGGTAATGGTGTGTTGACTCCATTTCTTTCTTTGTCGCCGGGAAGGTAACATCATCGGTCAAGTGTATCAACACAGACAGCTATACGCTAGAGTACACGGTCACGAACGGTACACAAACTCAATGTTAAGCACTGCACATGAATTTGAAATTGCCAAGTCAAAAAGAAAAATAAACATGCAATGATGCAAGTCCGATATGCCTAGCCCAGTTCCTAGCCCGACAAATCATACATCCTTGCCAGACTCACTCAACTTCAATCCTAGACTCAAGTTACCATCCCCGGTTACCTGCCCAAGTAGGTAACAAACAGTTCTACAAATAAGTAAAAATGCTGGATATATCCACTGAAACTTGTAATTACTAGAAATTTATGTTTAGAAGTAGGGAATCATGTGGCGAAAGTATTACGAAAGTACGAGTGGAATTTGTAAACACAGAGCTGATACCCTGTTGTGACGTAAATCATGTAAATAGTCTCATATTACGCGTCGTTGTTGTAATCATGCCGCTGGCGGACGTTAGGGGCCTCCACTCAATTCCTGTTCGCTCAATCGTACGCTCTAAATGCCCTACAGTTGATACTACAATCTTGTTCATAAGTCCTTGGAAGTTGGAACACCTGTTAATATTGGCAGCTAAGAAAGAGATAATAGGCTTGAAACGCATTGTAACTATAACTTTCTTTCCCCCTCCCCATCCCCTCCCTATCAGTGTTGAAAATAATATGGTGCGAGATTGCTCAAGTGTGCCGTGCTCATGCAACATTGAAATGAGGGGGCAGGAACCAAATCTACACAAAGTGTTCCAACAATTTTGAACAAGATTATAGCTTTCTGGCTGGTTTCAAGAAATTCTGAAGATTGAAAATACTGTTTACACAAAGAAGCGCATAGCAATCGAGAATCATTTCTTGATCGTTCACATACTACACATTAGAAATTGAACCCACTAGACTTAAGCGCAGCTCTCGATAATGTACAAGGCGCGTTTGTTGTGCGGAACTATGATTACGTGTTATTGCTATGAGAGGTTCCCGGTGGCACGGAAAACGAATTTGTAGGCAAAAATGTACTTGGGAAGGTCTTCTGAGCCGCTCTTTATTGAGATATAAGCAAATCAAAATCACCTTTGTTTTCACTTTTAAAGGTGCAACAAGAGATTTCAAATAACAGGTATCCTGAAAAAATGTGAAAAGTCTCATTTTTGCACTGGTGTAAAGCTTTGTATCAAAAATATCCCCTTTGGAAAGGATTAAGCTGAGAACTGTTTCTTTGTGAAATTTCTAATTTCCTATAGGAGCAAATACAAAATTCACAGTTTTCTTTTTTATTGAAATATGAGCATATACAAATCACCTTTTGTTTTCATTTTAAGTTATTTCTGTATCCAAATAAAAGGTAGGAATCTATTGCATGTCTAATTTATATGAAATCACTACATACCACCGAAAATATGGACGACTTAAAATCTTTCATTGCACCTTTAAGGCATTTCTGTAACCAAATACAAGGTAACAAATCTACTGAGATTAAAGTGACGGGAGGAGATTTTTTTAGGGATACATATTTCTCTCAAATTTCACTGGATCGGTTGTAGACCACCTACCGAGAACGTTTCAAAGGTTTTTTTTGGACAAACAGGTGCAAAAGAAAACCGCAAACCTTGTTTTGAACTTGCCTACTATCGTAATCGTTCCCCATAGAAAACCGTGCTTTGGCTTTCTGTCGTGCACAACAGAAAGTACTAAATGATCATTTTATTACATAAAGACGGCATATTCGGCTTATTCACTTCAGGTGTGATCTAATACATTGGTAAGCATTCCAAATATGTAAAAAAACCGGGGTTCGAGAAAAATTGGGGGCGCTTCTTTCTGGAAATCTCCTCATGTCTCTTTAAAGTGTATTTGAAGTTACTACATATGATGCAATATATGAATGCCTCGGAATCTCTTGTTGCACTTTTAATTTACAGATAGGAAAAATACTTTAATCATTAGCAGGGCGAGTGGTTATTTCTTCAGCATTCTTGTTTTCAAGAAAATATAATTGGCAACTGTACTCAGAATTTCACAGCATCATTCCACACAGATTTAAATCTTTATGGGAGGGAGTAAGGTCGATTGCTATGAGTGTAAGGTGAATCCGGCCACCGCCGTTTTATGGGAACAAAACCAGATTTTAAAACTTACATACACACAATCAATCAGGGGTATAAATTTTCAGAAAATTTCCTGAATTTTGGAAAAAGGATTACTCAATTTATTTTCAGTCCTTTTTGAGCCCTTTTTTTGCCCAAATTCATGTGCTTTTTCATCACTACTTTCAGCACTAATTTTCATCGCTGAGCAATGAATGTTATGGCCCAAAAATGATGCAGGTGGGATACTAGGAATCCCCTTTCTTTGGACCTAGTCACTATGAGTTAAAATATGCTCATCCACCAAGGACACAGTTCAGTGGGTTGTACTTGTATACATTGACATGAGCTGACCGTGTGTGGTCAGCTGGGTATTATGATCATACCCAAAACCAAGGGGTGTATTTTCTAAGTACATAGGTGAATGAAAGCTGCTGAACTGTGCCAAGGGAAATGAGATTTTACTAGAGTGAGTGCAGTGCTAAAAAACAAATTATTTTGGCCCTTTTACAGTAAGTTGTATTTTTATTGTTTGAAATTTAATATATTGTATAAATTTTAATCATTTGGGTTTGGAAAAAGTCCTGAATTTGTGCAAAATTCCTTCGCTCATTAAATTTTCTGGCACATGGAATTCCTCTTGAAATTTTCATGAAATTGTGTATAAAAGTTTCATGCATATAAATATACTCATGAAATGTTGATGCCCATAAAAATTTAAATCTGTATGGAATGATTTAAAGCAATAGTTTTTCAGTTGTTCTCAATATTTTGATATTTAGGCACAAATTATGCTTGTTTTTCAAGAACTATCATTTCTTTATATTGGTTGTAAGTGACATAAACTATCTGTAATCATTGCTCTATAAATAAAAAATAAGGTGTCCTCACAAATTGCATTTTCAGTTATTCCTTTTTCTTTTCAACAAAACTTGTAAAAGAGTTATGAATTCATTTGAAGATTGAGTTCGTCACAAAGTTCCCACAGGCTCTAGACAATTTCTTTAAATTGACTTGTAATTGTGTAATTATATCTTGAACTTAGTTGTGCTGCATACAATTGACAAATTAGCTTGCCAATTGGTTCATTGGTCATGAACTATGTACTGCTGCAAAATATATTGTTGGCAGTACAAAGGAGAAAAGGCCAATGACTAGTCATCACACATGTATTGTGTCCTTTATGCAGCTTGGCATATTTTGTGGAAAAATCATAGTAGCCATGTCAAAAACATCCCCTTTGCTGTTTTGGATTTAAAGCGGCACTGGGACATTTTCAGAAAATATCAAATTTCTTCAATTTGCTTGCAAATGGTAGTCCAGGCCATTGGAAGAATAAAGATATATTTTACACATAAAAATAACATTCCCAAAGCTGATATGGACACTATAGTAGATTCCAGTTGATGGTAGAGTTATGGGCGGAGTTTGGACTTCGTCCAGTACTCAAAATAGGGGACAGAAATACCCAGAAAATCTTCGATTTCTTCCTCGCAATACAAAAGAGATCGGATTGAAAGAAACTGGCCAACTACAAATAAAGTTATGTTGTTCGTCCAGTCAATACTTTGTATTTTATCCTATGTGATGCATAGTGTGTCTACCTCAGAATTGGTTTTAAACATTGCCTACAACAACATATCATACATTTTAGAAGGCTTCAGTCACCTGTGTGTAACAATGCAGAACTTTTATCTTCACTATTCATAAAATCAGCTTTCACCTGCTTTCACTGAAACTATTCCTGGATTTAGTTTGTGCTTTCTTTGAACATTCTAGAGTTTATACTTTGACTATTGATTGGGACTCTGAATGGCCCAACCGTTCAGGGTTGGCTATCGTGGCTATAGCGCACATCATACTACAAATACACGGACTAAAGTTTTTAAATACTAATCCCCTCAATTCATACCTCCACCTACAAAAAAGGAGAGGCTATTCCACTATCAACTGGAATCTAGTATAATAAGAGACTAAAGTCATCCAGGTTATTTGTAGGCTAACTTTTAAGTTTGCAATAACCTTAATCAACAAATGTGTCTATTACATGAATATCATAGACTCGTACTCATTGATATTAAACCACAAAGGTCACAGACCAGTCAAACAAGGTGCATGCCATGGGAATCAACTCTGGCGTGTGTTTACTTGTGTTTAACACCATTTCTGCATCGTCTGCTGAATTAATGTTTCCGGCGACATTAATTATAAAATTGTTCGATTTACCCGTGAGCGCGCTGATTTGGGCTTAATAATTTCAGGTGAGGGCTAGTGTATATACAAGTATTACAACCATGCAAAAAAAAAAATAATGAAAAATCTAGAGGGCACACTATTTTTCAAATGTGCCAGTGTCTCTTTAATAACCTTGGTTTGTTGGGTAACTGAGGTCAGTATAGACTCCTAAATTACCCAGAGAATTTACTACTCCAATTTGTTTCTACTGCACCCATTACTGACTATTACTCAAGCTACTCTTTATGATCCTCTAGAAAAACTAGGATTGTTAGAAACATGGCATTAGGTGTGGGCTTGTTACGAGAGCATGCTACTGCTGCAAGTTTACAGAAGACCTAAGCTGAAAATTTCAATTGATTCTATCACACTTTCAATTTGATGAGTTTCTTTCAGATTGTATGTTTCAATTCCACATAGGCTGCAGAGTGCGGATCAGGGATTTAAAACAAAAGTTGCTCTAGATGGATAAAGGTTGTTACCTTTTTCATGTGGGGTATTTTGTTAATCTGAATGTCCCTTTGAAGTACCCATCCTTAATGACTGGATAAAAATGTAATTGCCAAGGCCCCTCCTATGACTACCACTGGCTTATTGTGTGTTTTTGTGTATTAACAGGTGATGAGGCCTCAGATGCGAAAGCTAAAGATACATCAGGATGGGGGAGCTACCTTCACAGATGGTCTGGTAGTATGACGTAATGGTTCCGGTAGACACACGTGGCCTTGTAGTGTAACATAATGGTAGGAATGAATAGACCAATAGAAAGGTGGTTATGTAGTGTGACAGTGGTAGAGAGAAGTGGACCAATTACTGATATGAAAGTAATAAGTTACTGGATGTAGTATTTATCAGCACCATCAGCAGCACCAAAACCAAAAATGTTTGTTTGACTGAAAGATTAATTTATAAATTTACTTCCTTCTCTGCAACATTAGCCCATATAGAGGTCTTGTGATTTAATCAAGTTTTAATTGGAAATCCTCCATTATGTCATTCAGGGTCATGTGCAAACCAGGTGCTGATCTTAACCAAACAATGACAGTGGCCAAGAATGGGGATACCCCAGAGTTGAAGTCTTCCCCCTAACATACCGGTTTTTAAATTTTGTGGAAATTTCCTGATTTTTTGCCCCTCACAGAAATTTTGGTTTCTTGTTATTATTAAAGGTGCCTTGTTCCGATCGCCTCTGGGACCCCCCTGATCTTTACCCGGAAGTAGTAAATAACTTTTGATCCGATGAAGGGCCGTATTTTTCTCATTATCGTCCTGAAATTTCGCTTCCATCCAATTCATTTGCACAGATATAAACAAAAAAGTGCAGTTTAGTGGTTAACCCACAGTAGTGAATAGGGCCTTGCAATGCGCGTTATCGCTTCTATTATAAAACCTCAAGTTCATTTCCCCCACGATAACTGATGTAAGGTGTATGCAGATCCAGGCTCTCATATCAGTGGAGAACAAGACACACATATCGGAACAACCCACTTTAAAATTTATAGAAAACATGGATTTTAAAAGCATAAATTGCTAAAATTATGGTTTTTTTACCTATATGAGTTTTATAATGTATTTGTTTTCCTTTCCTTCCCCTTAGATTTTCCTAGCCTGGCAACCACCCTCCCATGTTGAGAAGGTCATCGAGTAAATAATGTTACATATGCTTGTCCAGCACAAATACTGTAATGCCTAGTCAAGTAAGAGTAGAATCATCGCTCACTATCATGTATGAATGAACGAAGTCATGCCACGCTCTTTCCGGAGTACACATTGTTTAACGTTAACTACTTGCAAAGTGAACCGAGTAAATTTAGTTGGATAAAAAGTAAGCAAAATATTCAGATTAAATTATGTGGACTAATTCTGAACAGATTGTGCCGGTACATATGCACCTCCTATCTAATTACCGCAGGGTGGTTTTTGAGCCAATCCCATGATGTATTTCAATGTGCTTCAACTGGCACTGTCTAAGAACACTTGCCAGTACTCCGGGATTAAAAAGTGTCAAGAAGTTTAATGCCCCCAACAAAGTTCTAGTAATACTAGCACTTTGAGGGTCTAAATGAATGTCAAATCAGGGGGTTTTATGAGTTAATAAAGATTTTTCTTGCTATCACATGAATTTAAGGTGAAAATTTCCCACAACTGGGGCATTGCTGGGATGGCCTCAATATGCTCTATGGCAATTTGTCCGTAGTCAATTAATAATATCTTTGCTAGTTTACCCAAGTGTACACATTTTAAAGGTGGGTGGCTTAATCGACGACCTCATCCCCTTTACTCGAGAAAGATTAATCCAGTAGGCTTCCCACCATAGTCCCATTGCTTCCAATGGAAGATTTTTGTACAGTATCATGTAATCATAGAGATGAGTACTTAAAGTGCAAGTTCGTGGACCAGTACTGTTAATTTAGACATGTTTCATCATTAACAATTCCACATCAGTACCATGTACGCACCGTCCATGGAAATAAAACATGCATTTGTGGAAGCTTACTGATTACTTCTCTTATGTATTCCATTAAATATGATTTTGTATCCATAACAAAGGGTCATATTTTTTCTTCATTACTGGTGTGAAATTCAAGGCCTAAAAATGATTTTCCCTTGATGTTATGAATAAACACCTCCACTACACCGATGTGGTTTGCCAAGCATTAATTTACACAATATCCTATGGGCCAATTTTATACTCATTTTTGGACGGCAAAGCAGAATAGTACTGATTGGCCTCCAATTTGTAATCATATCGGATGTTTATGGGATCCGCATCATGTGAGGAGACAAACATACTCATAATATCAGACCATGGATCGGGTCACCCACCTCTAAAAGTGCATCAGACTTTAATAATATTTTCCTGGGTGGCAGTACTTCCGTTGACATTTCACTAGATTTTGGTGATTTCTATTTAAACATAACATTTTATTTGTGCATACAAGGTATTTCAAGCTTGTATTTGCTCTCGAAATTCTCAACTGTCATGTGAATGACAAATCCAGGTTTTCTTTCCAAGATCCTCTAAAAATGTGCATGTAACAGGTGAGAAAATTCCACATGGATGGGCCTTCTGGTCCCAGCCACTGAGGAAACTTGTTCTCACCTGTTACATTTAACTTTCACAGTTTTGAAAGGAAAAAGGGGTCCACTCATGTCGAACCTAACCCTGGTTTAAACCCAGGTCTAACGTCTCCCTTTCAAGAAATCCAGCCTAAACGTTAAAAGGATCATTACTCAAAATGAATAAAACCCACTATTTGTTTAAAATAAAACACCATAAACTTGCAGTTCATGTAATAATATGAAATATTTTTTTTAGTCAAAATTTTTAATGTGTTGCAAAAAGGACATAAGAAAAGTAATTATCGTGTTTACTGTGAACCTCTGCGAGAGACTATACATGAATAATTTGAACCCGATGAAACAAGCTTCATTTCGGTGGCTGCGATCGGATGGCAAATTCCCATAATATAGTGCTAGGAAACCATATGGATCGGTCCCCTACTAACAAAGTCCATACAGACATTTATGATAGTATTGTGATTTCACAAAAAAAAAAATTCATTTGGGAAACCTACTGCCGAATTTTAACATGGACTTTTATAAATATTATGATAAATATGTACTCAACTATTTGTTCTTATCTTCATTTCGAGTAAGGAATTCCCTTCATTGTTTTCAAATATGATTGATCTGTATTGGTGGGGTTCACTCAGTGTGCTTAACCCCCTCAGGTCTATCGGCCAGATTTGATTGGTGAAATACATTGAGTTATATGTGCTTCCCATCAAAGAGACATGGTAAGCAAAGCTGAAGATTTGTAGAGAGGATATACACAGAAAGTCTATTTGATTGGTTACTCGGAGGTTATAATCCATGCTATATCAGGTCATGAACCAATCAGAGCTACTGTATGAAAGGTGGTAGAACATCAGGGGGTATCACTATGAGTTACATGCTCATCCACCGAGGATATATTTTCAGTGGTTTGTATTATACTGGCATTGACAATAACTGACCATTGTGTGAATCTGGGTATCGGTGTATCATACCCAAAAACCACAGGGTTTATTTTTCTAAATAGCAATTAGGTGAATGACAACTACTGAACTGGGCCCAAGGGATTGAGATTTTACTAACTCTAGTGATTTTTTGTTCTTCTGAACTCATCTTATTTATTTGTAACAACAATGAAGTTGAATTCATTTTGCAGAGTTCTGTGTCTGTGTGATGTTCTATTATTGTTACGAGTTGTAAGCTAATGAAGGAAATCGGAATGTTAGCCTCTTTTGAGAAAAAACTCTGCCCCGATTTAAAACCCGGAATTTGAAGTGTTGGTTATGCTTGATAGCCTTGAGAAGCTTAGACACATATTTTAATTTAATTACTGTATTTGATACATAACCATTTTCCCATGGAATGTTTAGTTCCTGTTTCCCGCAGGAAAGATCAGCCTAAGGTCATGTTCTTGTTTTTTATTTGTCAGTTTTAAAGGTGCCATTCAGGAATATTAGGTACTCGCAAGTGTCAACTTTTCTCCATAAATATAAATTGTGAAAATTAAAAACAAAAAAAAAAAACCTTACCCCTTGTAATTTTCAGACAATTTTGACAATTTTCAGCTTCACACATCATTGGTTTGATAACCTCACTTTAAAACTCATTCACACATGTTTTATATGGAGAGCGTGAGCGCCCCTGGTTAGGGTAATTCCCTATTGTGCAGAAGGTCCTCGGTTCGAGCCCCGGCGGGGCCACTTGGCTGGGATTTAATTGGGTATAAATTCTAAATTCTGGATTGACTTTGTAAGAACTTTGAATTAAAACTGGAATTCCCTCGTCCCCATGGTTCATTGGGACTTGGGGCAACGGAGGGGACGTTGAAGCCATCGGTCCATAATACATGGAGAGTCACGCCTGTAAATATGAAAATCCAGCCTATGTTTCATATTACGAGTAGGGTGACACCCACGGGCTGTCCCAAATTCGGTTGGATCCCTGGGCAGCATTGGAAAGCAGTGGCTGAACCTAAGTGATACTGATCTCCCCAGGCTAATAAGAACAGAAATAAAATAAGACAGAAATAAAATAATATTTCCCATATTTCTGTTATTGAAGAAATCTCACAACAATTTTGGAGGTTCCACGTGTGTCATTGTCAAAGGGCGGCAAAGATGACAAATTGATGGATTACAATCTGAAACAAGTAAATCCCAATTTGTTCATTTTGGCCCTTATTATGCCAGATGGCTGCCAGCCCAGTCATCTGCCGGGGACAACTTCTCTGTCAGTGCAAAAGATTGCACAATCACAGGTCTGCTTGCAGTGGGCAAAAGGTGAACTAAAATATATTTAACACCATGCCTTCCTTCCTTTTTTTTTTCGCAAGGAGATACTCTGTAGCCTTCCCCACCCAACGCCACCCCACTGCCACTGGCTATGCCCCTATAATCACATTGAATTGTAATGTCGTTTTCCACCTGTCTGGTGAGAAATGACAATTCGACGTCCGTCTGGCTCAACGTACCCTGGCTTGACTCCTATCTTGCATTGGATTCCACACACACATTTTGAATAGGGCCATCACTTGACAAGGCTACAAACCCAATACCATACATTGGGTAACATTCAAATTTTTTGTCATGAGACAGTGTGAATATGATTGATTAAAAGGGGGAAGAGGGGTGAGGTGTCTCGGGGTCTAAAGGCGCTGAAACCGTCGGAGCGTAAAGACGACCTAGCGGCCCTGGTTCGAGCCCCGCGAGAGTCCGGTTCTTGGTCATACTCACATAGTTTCTATACGGTGGTCGAAATTTGCATAATTGCGCAGCAGTGTGAATATGGAATTCTCCTCACTTTCTCCCACCCATTGCGTAAAAAATGTGCAGATGTATGCAATTGGTGTCCCGGTGCCTCATGGTTTCGGAGAGTCATGTGAAGCTGCCTTGTCCGTGTATCAGGGAAGTAATTCCTGAACACGTATAAAGTTGCAGACCTTATCGAAAGAGTAGGGGACCATCCCTGGTCTGTTACCTGCACTCAATCACTCTAGGTACCAGGTCCCTTCCAACCCGCACTAGGCCAAGAGAGTGGAAGGGTAGGCCGAAATCCAGCAGGCCCATTCCATGTCAACGTTCGCGATGTGCACCGCAGCACGTCGTGGATTTTTTTTCGCTTTAATTGTGGTGGTAGACATTGGAAATGAGATATGAAAAGCCTGAAATGTTTGAGCGTCATAGTCCATTTCGTTTTCCCTCCTGCTAGAACTGGAAATTAGGGGGGCCACCCTCAAAGTCGCCACCCACGGTGAAAGACTATGTTAAGACGTGTCACCGATTATAATGGGCGCCCGCCACACACTTTTGAAAATCATATCTGTGGGGTATAGTTGGTTGAATTCAAAGCATGGGTGCATCAGGAAGTTTCTAAGCGTGTTTACTTTTAGAGTTAATGAGGCCTAAATATGACGCCTTTGTCCATTCGGTGCCAAGTCTGGGGGGTCATAACTCCCAAAATTTAAGAAAATTTGTTTTACTGATCCTCTTTTTGGTCATTCAGAGTTACATAGTAGAACTTTAGACCAATACAATTATAAACAAATTAAGACAAGTAATAAGTGAGGTACAGCTTGCTTGAAATGGCAATTTACTTTTTTGACACCTTTTGAACACCCCCTGAAAACCAATGTTGACTTCGTAACACCCCCCCCTCTTACTGTCAGATATGGTTGAAGAGTATATCCTTAACAACTTTCCTTGAAGAACTATCTTGGTGTCCTTTACTTTTCACACAAAATACCACACTTAAACTTACCACAACAAGATATACGTGACCCAGGGGTCTTGTACATGCACGGGTATATCACCATATCCATTCTATGGGGATATCAGCAAATGTTTTTGTGCTGAAACAATGAAGACATCAAAAACACAAGCTGATTCTTTCAAGAATAGTTTCTTGATGATGTATCTCAACATATCTGAGTAGAGGGGTGAACTGTCGTATGTCACCATTGATTTTCAGAGGGGCCAATTCTATTCAAAATGCAAAATTAATGATTTTCAATAGGCTTGTAAAACTCCACTTATTTATGCCTAATGTACTTTTACTAGTAGAAAGTCTGCATGTGGACTATCGATTAATACCAAGAAAATCGACTTTAAAATTATTGTTACTTTCGGAGTTCTGACCCCCCCACTTGGTCCCAGATGAAATATTTGCATTTTTTTACACCAAATAACTTAAAAGTAAGGGGGCTATCACATTTTTTGATGCCGATTTGCCTTCTACACCCACAAAATTCCCCAGAGGTAGACTTTTCAAGTTAGGGAGGGTTTCCACTGCAAGTTTATGGCCCTCGGTCAAAATTGTCCTTTTGCATCGCACACACACAGCATTTTTAATGGTGACCCCCCTAAATTTCTGACCTCCTAGCGGAACACGAAAGGCGGTTATGTAAAGCTCAATTTTAGGCCTTTTTCTTTCTCATCAATATCTATCATCACAACCTAAAAAGAAAAATCCATGACATGCTGCGGGTCACATCTCGATGTTTACATGGAATGCCCAGCATGGTAACATGTTGAAGCTTTCGTCTAACAGTGGACAGACAAAAGGCTGATGAATGCATGATAAAGGGGATGACTTGATATTTAAATCTATAAATTTTTCATCTGTGTTAGAATGGCGTTCACCCCATAACCCCATCTGTAACGTTTTCGCTCCGATATTTCAATCCATTTGAAGTGTGGCTAAACTGATTTTGTAATCCCCCACAGAGTACTTGTAAAGTATATTGGTTGAACCAAATAGGGGCATATTTTCACTCATACCTCCTAACTGAAAATCCAAACTAAGATCTCACGGGGTGAAAGCTAGACAATAGTCGCTGATCCTTCCGACTACCAACATTTTGACCACTTCCGTTACAATCTTGGGTCCTTGGGACTAGACTATGGACTAATCACACTTCACGTATTGAGGGTACAATTTGCTCCATCCACCAAGGACACGTTCAGTGGGTATGTACTTGTACATAACAGTGACATGAATTACCTGGTGATCTGGGTAGCATATATCATACCAAAAACGAGGGTGTATTTTCTAATACATGGTGAATAAGGCTCCTGAACTGGTGCCAAGGGAACTGAGTTTACTAGTTCATAGTGTATGGACCTTTAAAAACCAGGCTTTTGGCTGTATGCCGATCTCATGGTGCCTCACATGTAAAACATGAGTGCTTTCATGTTAGAACACAGTGCGTGATGTTGGGTCAATGTCTCTATATGGGTGAGTTGGTGTGGATTTTCATTGGAAACACTACTGCGTGGGTTTTCATAAATTGAGTCCATTTTAAAATAATAATGTGAAATGGTACTTGTGCCGCCATTTGACCATAGTTTCGTCAAACGATCATATGTCCAATCATTTTTTGCCAAGGCACTCGAAGCTAAAAATCTGCAGACTTTAATTCTAATCATTTACATTTCCTATAATATTTTGATGATCCTTGCCCTCCATGAAATTTGGGGTTGTTTGTTCTTGCCCCTTTATCCATAATTTGTGTTGAAGCAGGAAATAAAAAAGAATTGTGGCATTTTGCAAACATACCCACTGGGAATGTGTACTACAGTAAAGGAACATTACTCATGACATGGTCTAAAATATCATTTTCTAAACAAAAAAAACTGATGCCCTTTGATAAACTCAAATGTAACTCACTCCTGCCTGCTTTTGCTGGTCACAATTATGGGACTCAGAGATTTTTATTTTTCAATTTTATGTAATACAAGCGAGATAATATCATGAATTAGGTCAACATTGATTTGATTATCACCTATTTGTCCTGGTATTAACACCTCTTATAAGGGAGATCGCCACAAGGCTGAACAAAGTGGTATTTGTTTGCTTGTCCCTCATCTCTCATAACTGAAACCGGGTTTGCTTGGTTGAAACAAATATTTTTTTATTATTTTTTCAAAATCATCATGCAAGATATAAACTTAATAGTGTAAGTAAGGGTAAATTTTAGTACACAATTTGAAAGATTTGTGAGTTACTGTATAGTGGAAATTTTTGCGAGGGTTTTTATTTATCCGCGAAATTTCGCAGATGATCATACTAAACGCGAACATAACAACTCGCGAAATAAACTTTTTCAATAGAGAAGGTATTGCATTGATGTCAATACCGTGAAGTCAATTCTCTCGCATTTGAAAAAACTGTTAAAATCACGAAAATATCCTGTACAACGAAAAGTTCCATATACAGTTACTCCATCATTTTGTTTTTAAAAAAATTTGGAAAAGTTCACAGAAACTGTTGATTTGGTGTAATGTAAAATATGACCATTTTGAAAAAAATATTGTCTGGATTTTTCCAAATTTATTTTCCGTAATTCTGTTGTACAGTAAAAGCATTTTCTCCCCAAAAAATTGTCAAAAACACTTGAAAAATCTTTATTTGATGACATAGTCCTGCCATTGTCGCTGGTAATGTGAAACTTTGGCACAGCAATTTGGGGTCAAAGTTCAACATGCTTTCAATGGCATAGGTAAAAAGGCTGTGGAATTTTTCTTTCTTGTTATGGAAATGTCAAGTTTGTGATTTTCAAATTATGTAAAAGTGAGAATATAGATGAAAACAAGATGGAGAGGATTAGCCTGTTTTGGTCAAAAGTGATACTAGTATTGTTATCTAAATGTAATCTGAAGATCCTTTTCTCCATTTAACCTAGTCATTGAAGTCAACACGATCAGCAGTTGGTTTTTTGCGTGTATATTTTTGTCCTGTCTTCATACTCCGTTGGCGTACATCAGCGCTTTGAATCAACACCGCTTCATGATTAATGCTGCAACTGCTGCATTACTACTATAGTCTGATTTTTTTATCGTTGTCATTCATGCATATTGGGTTGAGGGTATGGTTTCACTTGGAGGGGACGTTTTCTGTACCGAAATTTAAAAAGCCGAAGATATCAGTGGAGGTGAGATACATTGTTTAACATCGTAAAGACTCCTTTAGTGCAGATAAAAGCTCAAACATGTGGTATCATTAATTTACATCTATGATCCCTTTGAGTAAATCAGCATCAATGTTTGATTATCACCATGGTTGTCTTGTCTGTGTGGAAGATGGTGGACAAGAATTTCTAAATATAAAAGACTATAAAATGGCTTTGCCTTTTTAATATAATTTGCTGGTTTGCCACTACATTCGGTTTAATTCAATCTAACCGCCATCACTTTTTTGTCCTTTTTGCTTGAAGATGGTGTAGCGATCAATAGCCGCTGCTATTTATATGCATATATGCCATACAACACGTTTCGTATGTTCATCAATCGGTTACTGCTTCCCTCATAATGATTAAATCTTGTGGAATAGCAATCGAGCCTTCGGTGAACCATGCAAGATATTGGCCGCAATCCACTCCACCTAAAAGCGCCAGATTCCCTGGAACCTTGCAACCTCTCAACAGGGATAGAATCGTCAAAAACTTTTAATGAACTAACACGAACTAAAAAACACACTATAAACATCACTGACTTGAGGAAGTTAAATTAAGAACTATAGTTTATATATACTTCTGTGCAAAAAATCCTCCACTAATTATGTCGGAGACCATAAATATAAAATGGTCTACTTGTCTTAGTAGCATGTTTGTCCTTGTATTTACCCATGTTGGTTTTCACTGTCCACCTTTCGTCTTTGGTCTTGGAAGACCTAGGATTTGCTCGACCAAAGACATTCAAGGTGACCGATGCAATGCGTTTATGCAAAGATTAACCTTAACCGGGACACTGGCTCAGGCATATTTTCATGGGCCTCAGGACTTTGCGATAAAGTTTGGCTATTATGACCTCCCGTTCACAACTTGTGTGGACCTACCATCTGATTCGGTTGCAGTTTCATTGAAAATGGCCTTGAAGTCGAGACATGGCTACGAATCTAGAGCAGGCTCCGGTCAGAATTGCCTATGTCTTGCTAGCGGTACAGCATGCGGTTCAGCTTCACCGCACTAAAACAATGAAACCGTTGAGCGAATCTAGGCTAGAAAGTCGGGGTTATGTTAACATAAGCATACATGTACTTACCATTACTAAAATGGAAACATACCTTATCAAACCAAAGACGAGAGATTTTTGTTTTACAGGAGTCTAGTCAATATGGAAAACAGCACATTTGGTGTGGACCAAGTGATTTATGATGCAGAATTTTGTTGTCTCAGTGTTTTTTGTTGATTCAATTTTTGTTCCACACATATTTTGATCTAAATATGTATTTTTTGTGCCTGTGCTAATACTGAAAATGCAATTGTTTAAGTTTTCAAATTTTAAGTTGCAAGATGTAAAATGTAAGGCACAAAAAAACACGTTTTTATGGCCGACCCAGATTTTTTCCGTTTCGCCAGATTTGTTTTAAGTTTTCCAGAAATCATGAATTTTAGCCAATTTTTTGTTAGAAAATTTGTTTTTGTAAAAAAAACAGTTTTCCTCCTTCGATTTGTTCAGATTTTGGGGCGATTTTAAGCCAATTTGACCTCCAGAAAGGAAAAAAGAATCGACCGACCTATTGAAAAAGGTTCGCTCGCCTGTAAATCGGTTTTTTTTCCTCGCCTAAAGGTATAATTTGGTTCAAATTACTTATCATCTCTTTGTATCCACTCTGTATTCACATGCTTTTTCTGTTAACAAAATACAGCACATGGTACAAAGTTAAAGGTGCGTGTTAAAGGTATATGGCAATATGTCAACTATTTTATTACACAGTTAACCCATCATGTATCATATTGAAATTATTGAAAAAACTTAAACTTAACTTTCAGCTGATCCGTCTCTTTATTGCAACCTAGTTACGTCAAAATCCTCAATTCCGTCACTAATCTTTGGCAAGTAGGTGTTGACTATTGATTGAACCCTTCAAGGACCTTTTTAGAAGGTTTTTATCCCACATGTCCTCTGGAAAAATGTCGGAAATTTCCACAGGAGGGGGGTCAAGTTTCTTCTACTTTTTTTACTCTCCTTGTGTCACAAAATAGTCTTTTTGGTGGATTTGTTTTCTGAAACATTTTCTCATGCATATTTTTTTTTACAAGGTCATTTTGGGTCCAGAGGGTGCCTAATGAGGCACATATTTCCCCACTCTTTCCTCGTTTTTCCCATCTGAACATTTCTAAATACAGTATTCAAAAAATTGCTTAAAAAGTTAAAATATCCTGATATCTCAAAAATATCATGAAGATTACTAGTATGATGTCCAAACAATACTCTGATTTAACATGAAGTTCGGGAGGTCATAGAGGTCGCCCATATCAGCTGGCAAATTGGTTCAGTTTTCGTGACTATTTTGTTCTTTTGCTAAAAACTCTATAGGTGCATGTAGTCAAAAATGCATGCTAGTTAACATCACAAAAGATGAAATCCCTTCCGTAATGGAGGGTGTAAACTACGTCCTACCGGAAACTGCATTGTTCAACAGTCCGGCTTCAAAATTTCGGAAGCATGAAGGTGGCGTATAGTGTATAGGCGAGAAGGCCAACATTTTGGACTCCGGCTTTGGGCTTCTTCTTAGCATATCACACAAGGACTTTTATGTTGGTGTTCCAATTCCATGTGCTTCGGGCAAGATTCGGGCTTGCTTCGGGCATTTCCCCCTATTTTTTTTGTCCCAGACCCCACCCCGCGCGCCGTGCTGGTGCTGAGAAAATACCCATGGCATGGGTGGTCTGGCCATCTATGAGAAGTTTCTCACCTGTTACCTTTACCTATTCACAGTATTGAAAGCAACAATGGTGCCTTCATATCGGACTAACCCTAGGTTTAAAACCCAAGTCACGAAAAGTTAGACTCCCTTTCAAATACCAGCCTTAGAGTTTTGTTTTACAGTGTGCACCATTGAACCCTATGTGGCATGGTGTAATAAAATTAATACCAATGAACTGACTTAGTGCCTTTTTGAAAAGTGAACAAAATGCCTGTAGAAAGAAAGGTGTTGCCATGATGATTTTATTTCTTGACCTCAGAATCATACAGAGTCACAAAGCACATAAATATGAAACAATTAAAAGAATAAAAAATTAATTTCTCTAGAACTATATCCTATAGAAAAGGCAGTTGTCTACAGTAAGGGTACACTAACCTGATTTCAGCCTCGGACCCCCACCACTGGCACCAATCAATGAATTTTAATATCAATGGAAGGTTGCATTTTTTTCTCATTTCATCTGCAAATATCTTATTGAACAGTATCCTATGGGATAATTTAATAATATACACTATTACCACTCAACATTAAAATGATATGTCTGATTGAAAAGAAATTTTTGGAGTGTGGTGTATGTTGGCGATGACCTTCTAAATACAAAGAACATTGTTTGTTTAATCTGCAAACTTAAAAAACAAGATTACAGTTACTTTTATTTTTACCCATTGTGATACATAATGTTTGTAAAACTTAGTAGTACATAACTATTTCCAAATGCTCTGGATTGAAATACCCAGTTAATATATCTATAACTATTGACAAGGTACCAAGTAAGTGAATATTCATGTACACTTACAGTGCTGTCTTGTTCTGTTTCATCTGCACAGGTGAGCAGAGTTCCATTATCCCCTCTGAAGTTTACATGTACCCTAATTCTTTTTTATTGTTGGCCCTAAGGGTGGGATATTTGTATAGTGTAGGCAATAATAAAAAAACTTTGGGTTCCTGTCCATTTTAAGAGGTACATTGGACCCTTTGTCCGCAAGGTTGTATATTAATTGTAATCGCTATATAGAGCAATACCCAGCACAATTTTTTGAGGGTGCCCCCACTTTTCCAACATTTTTGAGATTTTTTTGCAACAGTTGCATTGTAATTGGCTAGTAAATACCCTGCGAAACTTAAGCTTGAATTTGTCTATGTTTATGCAAAAAGAAGGAATTTTGTAATTAGAATATAATATCGAGACATCTCGATAAGTAATTCAATGCTGCGGGAAACGTCCTTGCAATATGAAATAGCAGTGAAATCGCAAAGTACGCCTAGTTTTCTTCAGTTGGTTCATGCAGTAGAGTTAGAGGTCTTTTAGTGACGGGGGCACTATTATTTCTCAATAGACGGACAGAATTGGGCACTTTCCAGCTCCGCCCTTAAATTACAATCCGAATAGCCGATTCGTAATTATCGAAATCGTCTTGTTTTATGACACATACCACTTTTGAGCATTACCTTGCATATTTAGTTAACTAGACAATTAGCAACACTACTCTAACAAATTCCATCCAATTTAAAAATGGGCAACTCTTAAAAGAATTGCCGGTATTGCTTTACGGGTATTCATCAAATGCTCCCTTGTAAACAAATGGACTTACTGTACATTGGCTATTCACTTTCATTTTTATATGGACATGTAATTTAATATATGGCAGGACTCACCGACTTGGGGGATAAGAGCATTTGTCGCCAAGAGGCCCTGGCCTGTGCGGGGCCTGTGAACGAAAGCACACAAAGACCTAAATTGAATTTCTCAAGCGTTAGTTTTTGTAGGGCTCTTTGGGTCACATGATATGTCTTTTTTCCTTTTGCTTCGCATGGCATAATTTTGTAAAAGCAGGGCCCTCGTATTCATCTATCCTCTGGTCATATCAGTCTTGGTGGTCCTTTCCTAACCTGGACCAAAGGTCTGGATTGGTTTGTGATGAAACCCAATTGTTACGGTCCTTACCCAAGGCCCAAAACACCTCTAAACTACGGATTCAAACTCCTGATAACTAGACAAACACGAACTTGATTACAACTCATTAAAACAAAGTATTATTTTAATTGTGTGTCCTAAATCATCCAATCAAACATCATTAGGTATCATCATCATCAGATTAATCTATAATAAGTTGTTGAATTAATGAACGACTAAACTTACTAACCTGGTGTGTGCCGCTACGTGGGCTGCAGCATAGATTACTACCAATGTAGACTGACAAGAGTCATTGCAATTTCCAGCGCAAAACTTCAATTTCCTATAGTGGGACTTGTCACGGACGACTTGTCCTCCTAACCAGCTCCTAATGACTTCCCGAAGCTGGAGGTCCCGACTAATATAAGTCCAAAGTGCTGTAGCTTGTTTTATCCTTGGATAACTCAGAGGCCACGAAATAAACGGAAGACCGAACACGGCTACATAATCGGACAAAAACTGTTGGAGCTGTTACAAACTATGACAATGTCCACTATAGTAAGACAATGTTTACTGTCACTGGTCCACTAACTTGGAACAACTGGATGTCACTTATGCTTGGGAACTCTGCTAATTCTTGGAGCAAGATGTTAAGAAACTCTCTTGGAGTAATGATGTTGTGATACTCTGACTCTCTTCTCCTCACCAGAGCTTTAATCTTCCTCTCAAACCATACTAAAGGATCTGGTCCTCTCTCTATGAGTCATTTGCTAAATATAGTCCATTATGTATTAGTCTGGAATCCCACTGGAAAGCCCTGTACTGTATTGATTTGGGATCTCATAGCAACTACTCACTGACTGTGTAATTAATGCAGCTTGCTCCACCTATGATTCAGAGAAGTTCAGTGGAGCACATTCTAATAAATCACTAAGGTTCAGGTATCATTCCATAATCTTCCCCCTTTCTGAGCCTGCTGAGTCTTCTGTTTCATTCATTTGCTTTACACACACCATTTGATGCCCACAAACCAGGTATATTTTAATTACAGTATTTAGATTAATTTACAATATTTTATTTGCTAATTTATTACTTATCTACTCAAAGTGAAATAAAAAATCCTTGCTATTCTTAGTGGGGCTGTAACACATGGATACAAGAAGTCCATTTCAATTTTGTTTTAGTAAATATAATACAGTATAAAAATGCATGTTTTAATGGTGCAACAGAGATTTCCCATGTCAGTTGTCCCTAAAAATCGAATACTGATTTTGTCATAGATGAAAAGCTTTCCATCAACAATATCCCATCTGAAAGGAATTGACTGAGGAATGTTTCTTTGGTACAAACATTTGAATTGTCTAATTTCGTATAGGAGCAATACAAATTCAGCCTATATTTTACATTGAAATATAGCAAACCAAAATTCACCTCTTTTCTTTTCTCTCTTTTAAGAAGACATTTTCTGTAGCCAAATACAATGTACAAAAGCTATGATTGTCTACTCTATATCAATGAC